>JAMPIO010000444.1:0-55130 GCA_024699865.1 Aphelenchoides fujianensis | reverse complement strand
CAGCGATCAGAAAGGCGAGGGTTTGTAGCGGACGAAAACCTCGTCGCCGACGCGCACGCGGCCCGCGCGGCGGAGGCCCGCGTAGACGCCGAAGAGGGGCGAGCGGCCGTAGAAGTCGCGCAGACGGCCGGCGGGCGCGAGGCGGTAGCTGCAGCGAGCGGACGAGCGTCGATTAGGAAGGAAGCAGGGGCGACCCACCCGCGCAGCGCCTTCAGCGGCTGTCCGTCGGCGCGCAGGCGGCCGCTCGTCGGATCGACGGTCGTGAGCACGCAGCGGGAGCACGCGCGGTAGCACGCGAACTCCGCGCCGCCCACGCGCACCTCCAGCCAGCGGTCCTCGTCGTGCGGGGGCGCGTCGGCCACCGCGATCACCGGTCGGAAGAAGTCGACGCTCACGGGCTGCAGCAAGGAAATGAGAGCTTGATTCTGAGTGAAGAGCGCCCGCCTCCTCGCCGTCGGCCGCCAGCCGCGCGTTCAGCGCGTCCACCGAGCGCGTCGTCATGAGCATGAAGGCGGCGTCGTCGTTGAAGGTGATCTGCAGCAGTCGATGGAAGAACGGGGGTGAGGGGAACGCACGTGGTCCTGGAAGCCGGCCGGCACGGCGTTCTGCCAGGCGGCCGGCGACGCGCGCGCGTCCCGCTCCGTGAAGAGGCCGACGGCGAAGCGGAGCAGCCGCAGCCGCCGCCGCGCGCCCACCTGCAGGAAGTCGGCGAACGCGGCCGCCGCCTCGTCGCCGCAGTCCAGCCCGTCGGTGCGCGTGTGCTCGTGCAGGCTGTCCGCAAGAATTGTGGTGAATAAACGGGGAGAACGCACATCGCGGGCCGCACGTCGCGCCGCCGCTCCACCTCGGCGAGGTCCACGAACACGCGCCGCCCGGTGGGGAAGCGCAACGCCAGCCGCCCGTCCGCCACCTCCGCCTCGACGAGGACGAGCCGCGGGCACTGGCGCGCACTCACCAGCGCGTTCCCGTGCGCCTCGTCCACCAGCAGGAACTCGCGGTCGACGCGCTCGCCGCTCCGCACGCCGCGCAGCTCGCAGTCCAGCCAGTCGGTCTGCCGGGGAGCTCAAGTGAAATCTGCGGGGAGAACTCACGAGGATCCCCTTGCACGACTTCACCGGGTACACGCACAGCCGCTCCACGCGTCCCGCCGCCGTCCAGGGCGCCTCCCAGTAGGCGCGCGCCCGCCGTCGCCGCGTCCACACGAAAATCGCCGCCGCCCCGGCCGCCGCCAGCAGCCCGACGGCCACCGGAACGCGCACTCGCTCCATCCTTCCGTTCGATCGAAAGTGCGGGCGGCGGGGCTTCCTCGCTTCTTATCGCCGCCCGCTTTACACTCGGCCGAGGTCAACGACCGAACGGGCGGGCGGCTGGCGAGTGTAAACAACCTTGCTGATTGCGAAACGGGCGGGGAATGAAGAAGGAAGCGGCTACGTGATCGACGACACTGACGATGCTTTTTGGGGCGGCTATGAGAATGTGGTCCACATTTGCTTTGACACGAAACCTTAAAAGACGTTTGAGTTTTATTGCTTCCCTCTGCTCGGCGGTTCAAGTAGCGTGTTCTACGGGTTTCGGAAGAGCGAACATTCCGGCTGTGGGAACAAAGTCGAGGCGGCGCTCTCACCGATGGCGATCGTAGAGAGGCGCCTGATATGTGGGGGGTGGGAATGACTGCGAGCACTTGCGCAGGGCAGTTGATTGTGCTCAAGTGGCTTCCTTTTTAACTAATCGCCCACCTCGAACCGAGCGACTGACACTTGCGATTGCCGACCGCTCGTTTGCTTCTTCTCACTGCCAAGCGGCATGTTCGACCGGCCATTCCCGATCACGAGTGGGGTCGTGGCCGCGCGCATGACGGCGCGGTCGTGGCCGTTCACGCTCAGCGATGTTCTGAGCCACGACGGACGTTTCCTCTACGCGCATCGCGACTCGCAGTTCCATCGGTTGGACTTGTGGACGGGCGAACACACGTGAGCAGTTGGAACGTGCTTTCAATCGTTAAAATCGCTTGTTTCAGAACGTACAGCGATGTCGAGGAGAAAGAGTTCCACCGCAGCGTCCGGTATCTCCTCGACAGCAACACGCTTCTTGCCTCACAATTCGCCTCGAACGGGGGCGAGTGGAGTCTGCGCATCTTCCGTCCGGACGCCGAAAAGCGGTCCTTTTCGAGCGAAAAGGTCCTCGATCGGGCCGTCGTCGGAATGCCGCGTTTCTGCACGTATTTTCCCACCGAAGATGCGAACGTCTGCTTGGCCGTCGGGGTCGACAACGAGCGCCGAAATGCGGGATTTTATTCCATCGACCTGCGAACGAAAACAATCGAGCCGTTGGGCCAGCCGCATCGTTTTTTTGGTCGCATTTATCACGCGGACACGACGACGGGGCGAGTTTACGAGTGGAAGTGGCCCGGCTGCATCACGCGCATCCATTCCGTCCTTCAAACAGCAGGCAACACTCAAGTGGAAGAGCTCGAACTGCCCGAAGCGACCAGGAAGAAACTGGTAGGCGGCTGGATTTCCTTCGCATTCTCTTCCTTTCAGTACAACTTCCGTTTCCGGCACATTAGCAAGCGTTGGAGCTGCAAAGGAGCCGCACAGTTCGTGGTGTTCAACTGCGAGTGTTGTGTCGCTCCCCGCGTTTACTACGTGCACCTCACGGTCATCGATTTGGACACGGGCGACTCCGTGGACTTCACGCTGAACCTTCCGTTCGATTTGCCCGTCGCTCCTCGAACGACACGCGTGTACGCGGGCGAAGACGACGTGCTCACCATCTACCAACACAATCAAAAGAATGGAGCGCTTGTGGCCTATCGTTTTCCTCTCCGGTTCGTTCTCTAGTTTGACGGGTTAACTCCGCAACTTACGTTGCAGGAAGCCCGAAAGATTGGTGCACTTGGCGCTGTACGCCCGGCCCCGCGATGTTCAGTTTCCGGTCGATCGCTTCTTGTGAGCGGTGTAGCTATTTTGTTTGTGTAGCTGGAATAAACGCGAAGGTTCTATCGATCAAACGACCACTCGTAGACGAACAGAGCGCGTAGAGGGCGGCTGAACTCGAGCTTTTGACGGGGAGACCCCCGTTGGAACAGTAGCTGAAGCAACAGCGGCGGCCGCTCGACAGCTCGCTAAGAATCCACGCTTTATTGCTCACAAAACATGGCTACACCCTGCTCTCCTCCACCACCTGATGGGCGGCCGAGGGGGCGGGCGCCGCGACGGCCGTCTTGGTCGGAGGCTCCGGATTCACGACGAGGTGGGCGACGGCGGTGGCGCAGCCCACGAGGCGGCGGAACTCGTCGCGGTAGGGCCGCACGAAGTAGACGGTGATGCAGGGCGAGGCCAACGCTTCGGCGAGAATGACGTACGAGGAGGAGGCGTTCAGCCAAGCGTAGTGCGTGCAGAGGATCACCGTCGAAGAGGAGATCACGTTCGGCACCACGAACGCGACGAACAGGACGGCGGCCAGCGAGAAGAGCATCCGCTGCACGTACGCGTGCAGACGGCGCGTGTACGGCGAGATGGCGCCCCGCTTCAGGTGCGCCCGCACGCCCGCCGTCGTCCACACGACCACCGAGAAGTTGACGACCGCGAACGCGTACGGCCGCAGCGCGTTGAACGAGCCCCGCGTGCTCGTGCTCTGCAAGCGGCGGCGTAGATTTGGGGTGGGGGGTTCTTCGAGTACAGGAATGATCTCTTGGTTGTCTCTCAGAAAGGAGGGACTGCGCTGGTCAACCTGAGACGAGTCTCGCCTGATTCTTACCCTTCCCCTATTCTCCCGAATTGCCCGCTCCCCACTTCTCCCGCCCGCTCCTCCGATCAGCCCCCGACCCGCGGCTTACGGCGACGACGCCGAAGATCTGCTGCCGGTCGACCGCGTAGCCGTAGTGCCGGAGGATGCGCTCGGCGTCGGCCTGGAAGCGCTCGTCCCAGGGCCGGAAGACGAACAGCGGGAAGGCGGAGTACACGTGCAGGCCCGCGCCCAGCGTGCAGCCGCCGACGAACGCGAGGAGCCGCCAGCCGCGGGGCGGACGGCCGCTGCAACGAACGGGAGTGAGCACTCGAGAGAGGAGAGGAGAACGGACTGTTTGATGAGGAGCAAGCGGTAGAGGAATTGCACGGGGATCACGTCCCACGAGAGCACCATGGCGGCGGTCTCCAGCGCCGACAGCGCGGCGATCGTCCCCCGCTCGAAGCGGTAGGGCGCGTTCGAGTACATGAAGTAGCGCTGCTGGCCCTTGAAGTTGAACTGCAGCGGGATTCGATAGAGCAGCGGCTTCTCTCGAACCTTGCAGGTGAGCAGCAGGAGGGCCGCCCAGACGGCGTCCACCACCGAGTTCAGCAGCAGGATCGGGCGCATCTGAACGGAGTCAACGGAAGCGATTGGGCGGAGCGACCACCTGGCAGACGTCCGTCCGACTCCGCAGGATGATCAGCGAGACGACCGCGTTCATCGCCAGCGCGCAGCCGCACAGCGGGTAGTTCAGCAGCCGGTGCACCACTGAACGAGCGGCCGAGTGCGCGAAGGCGGACGGGACTCACGGAGCAGCGCGTGGGCGTCCTCCGGCGGCCCCTCGAACTCCACCACGTCCGTCCCGTTCTCGTCCTGCGCGAAGCAGCTCATCGGGCTGATCGGGACGGTCGGAGGTGTAAATAAGCTGAAATGTTAGACCTTTTGACGGAAAGGTTCCCGAGCGGCCGCTTAACGGTCGTCTGCTCGACTCAAATGCCCGAATTTGTTAGTCCTTTACCCTTTAGAGTCCTTCCGCTTCTCGATTGCACCTGCCCGTCCGGCGGGATTGTTCTCGAAAGACCGAGCGCTCCGGAAGGCAGCGGAAGCGAGTGGGAGGTCTCTTGTCCTCCGCCAGAGGTCAGGCATTTGTCGGAGTTGCAACCTTCTTGCGCGATGCTCTTCTCTTTGTCGGCGGTCATCCACAGCTTCAGCGACTTGAAGTCGACAGTCGAGTCGACAAGCCTGGCCGTTTCGTAGACGAAGGGAGTTGCTCGTTCATTATTCTTCTTTCAAACGTGTGTTCCTTTCCCCTCTGAAAGGTCGACCACCAATCTTTCAATCTTTTTATTCTCCAGACGACCAGCCATCAACCACACGCCGATTCTTCCCGCACAACCTCGCGGCAGACGGTCGGGATGCAGAAGGCGGCCGCCGCGATGCCCACGAGTCTGCAACGAGCGAGAGAAGTGAGAGGACATAGGGGATCGCCGCACAGCAGGCCGCAGAAGAGGAGTGGCAGGCGGACGTCGTCTTCGAACGGGCAGCAGCGGACGCCGCAGCACGCCTCGTTCGTCGCGCAGCGCCAATTGAGTTCGGCCGGCCGGGTGCCGTTCGGGAAGCGCAGCTGCAAGCGGGCGGGGGACTCACTCTTTTATCTTCTTCGCGCTCACCTCCCGCAGCCAGCGGTCGGCCGTCGAGTTCTCGCCGCCCGCCAGCCGGCCGAGCGGCAGCCGGCAGACGAGCGTCGCCGCCGCGAAGCGAAAGTCGGCGGACGCGGCCGCCTCCCGCGCGTGGAAGCCGGCGGAGACGAACGAGAACACGCGGCCGTCGTTCGCGAACGAAAACGGCGGCCGGAGGAGCGGCGAGGCGGCGCCGCGGAAGAAGGCTGCCTTCAGCCGTTTTGCCTCCCGAACGGAGTCCTCGTCCTTGAATCTGAAGCGGAGAGGAGTGCGAAGAGGCATCGTCTGAGTAGGGACTCACGTTGTTCTCGCGTCCCACGCCCGAAAGAAGCCTGCCCGGGCGCGTGTTGGGACTCTCCTTCTTCCTTAAGAAGAGCGTCTTGTGGGGACTTGTGGGCTGCTCACCTCGAACACGGTCGCTGTCGTTCGTTGAAGCGGAAGGGACGATGTGAAGGACGAGCAGGAAGTAGAGAAACGTGTGCATTCCTGTCGACGAAGAGCGCCTCTGGTGGGCAAGAAGCCGAACAGCTCTTCGCGGTCTTCTCGACGCTTTCTTGTCGCTTTTTTGCTTTTCGGAAGCCAAAAAGAGCGCGTGGAGGGAGGGCGTTGCCGGGCGACTCGACCACTGCGCTCGCTCGTTCAAGAGCTAATCGAGAACACTTTTTTGTACTGAACGCTTACTCAGAACGGACCGCGGCAACGTGCATCGTAGGTTTTAGACTTCAGATTAACAGCGTTGCAATTTATTCCGCTAACCGGGCTCGTACGGGGATTAGTGGTCGAACCAGTGAACACCATTGTTTGTCGCCGCAAGCACGTTCTGAAGACGAACAGACGGGAGCTGATTTGCGGCAGCTGCAGCAAAGCGTCATCTTATTCCGGATGTTCAAAGGGCAAAATGCCGTAGGGACGGCTTTTTTTATTCCGGGCTGATGTCCTCTATTGAATTCGCGTTTTCGACAAGCAATCGATTGTTTCGTTTGATTAACGGAATTGGTGGTTTGAGGCAGCGTATTCGCACACGGGATCAGACAAACGTGACAGCATGATCCGATTATTAACCGGTGTGAGAAGCGGCGGGATTTCTTTGCTTGAACACTTTGTTTTTCTGATTCCGTCAATGGTCGAAATGCCTTCTTGCTTGAGCTAAACGGTGTGCATTGAGCTGATTCACGTCGCTAAAATAGCCATGTGTGCTCGGTCTCTATAGCATTTCTTTTCTGCCAAAGGCAATGAAGGTGAGTGGCGTTACCAGCTTGCCTATTCCGTTTCGTGGCAAGGCATGTAACAGAATTGTATTTTGTGGGGAAGAATAAGCCCCCGGTGGACCACGACCTGTGCTTTCGGTCTTGCTTTGACCAGTTGTATCAGTTTCGCAAAGGTCAGTCATTCATTCCGAGCGGCGGGATTGATTACAGGATGCAATGAGAACAGATTTAACAGAGCAGCACCGGTTAAGCATAAGCATCAACCGAAGTAACGTTGAGACTGAATGGCAAACATTCCGCCATCAAACATTTCTTAGCGTTTTTCTCTTTTTTTCCACCAAAATTCCGCGGATCGACAGAATAACAAGGACGCTCAGCAAATTCGGAACGTCTTGTTGCGGACAAATCAATTCGTAGACTCACTGTTTTTTTATTCCGTAGAGTTTTTTTCTTGTTGAGGAATGCTGTTCGAACAGTTCAGTTCTGGCCCCAAATCTTCATCAGCGTTGCGAACAAGAAAAGCAGGCATGTGATGATGGTTCGTTTCGATTCTGCACTTGCCCATCGTACCAGCAGTTCTCGTCAGCTAATGATTGATTTCTCTTCTAGCAGCTAGTAAAAGTTGGAGTGCATGTGAAGGAAGAATTACCAAAAGCATGTCGCTTGTCCTATTTGACGAAGTTTTTTTTTATTCCGTTCCGTAGTCTTTTAGGGTGATGTTTACGTTGCATCAAGGACAAACAATCAAGTCAAACGTTGAGTGGATTGGTTTGGAGCGAATATTCCGGTAGCTCTGAACCCTTGGTTACAGGTGTAAGAAGCTAGCAATCTACTAATTTGCGTTTGACGTTGCTCGTTGATTTTTCGTTTTCTAACGTCGATGTTCACTATGCTTGCCGACGATTCGTTGCGTGCAGCCCGTTTTAAAAACCTTATTCCGTGCCCATTTTCGTTGGATCTTTGGAACAATTCGGGTTGTTAGTTTCACGTGGACATCCCTGCGTTTTCAGTCATAAGAACACAATGAGGTTAAAATCTTAAGCCTTCTTCTTAGTTGGCTGCATGGAAGCTTCTTTCAAACGATCGATGTCATAGATCGATTTTGTTCTCGTTCGGCATGTCGATTGCTTTCTGTGTTGTTTCTAGTCAGTTCGTTTCGTTCAACAGTTGATCTTTCCGTTTGAGTTTTCAAACGTGCTGACTCACCCGCTCCCCGCACTTCATTCAGCCAATTAGAAGGCACAGTTATAATTCCGTTGGTGGCAGCGAACGTGGAGGACCATTTGATCAGCGTCTTTGCAGCAAGTCGCTTCTGCTTCGCCCTGTCCATCAGCAGCCGATTCGAACGCCTGAAAAAACAAACGGATCAAAGAAATCGTTGGGTGAACGAACAACCCTTCGCAAACGCCTGCACAATTCAATCCACCGTCCAAACGAAAGGAAGCGAGCGGCGAGTGAGAAGCGGGACTCTCCACTCGCTTATCAAGCCGCTCGTTGCCGGTCGCCTTTTTCCGTTTGCGACTTGATCGCCCGCCCTCAAGAAACGAGCGGAAGCGGGTGCTTATCGACGACGAGAAGCGGGCGACTCGTTTTCCGCTCGCTTTACGAACCAGAAGCGGCGGGTTGGCAGACAGTCCGCATCGAACATGACGGAACCCAATGGACCATTTAACTAAACAAAAAAGTGGTGACCGTCGGCCATCAAACTGCAAAACCTGGATCAAACCAACGAAACGGGAACGCAAAAGAGTGGTGGACAGTGCGGAAAACGGCTTCCGGTTGCTGGGACCAGCGCCGCCCACCGCTCAACAGGCGTCGTGCAGAAGGAAGGAGTCCACGATAGCCGATTCATGTTGGGGTAGCCAAGTGTGATGCCTGCTTTTTTGTGTTGAACAAAAAGGAGAGTGTGGGCCATCAATCGACGAAGACGCCATCAAGCCGACGAGCCGACTTCAGCACAGTCTTCCGCTTTCATCGTCGCCGAAAAGACTCCAAGTGTTTCATTCGTTCCTGCCAGCCGCATAATCCGCTCGTCCCACTCATGCAAATCAGATGAGTTCTTCTCACTTCGATTGAACGGGCCATCCGTCTCCAGTGGCAACAGCCGTATAACCACCACGCCGGAATGCGTTGTTTCGGGCTCCTTGCACTGGTCTTCTTCGGTTCGTCAATTCGAAGTTTCTGTACGATCCGCACAGCACGAATGTCGAGAAGTGCGTCACCCTGCCGCCATCCAATGACGGATTGTAGGTCCTCGTAGTTAATTGCCGTACTTCGGTTCTATTAAGCGAGTTGAAAGAGTGCAAATCGACGATGATTGCCGTCCAGTTCAACAAGACGGGTACGCTCTTTCTTTTTGTGGCTCTCTACGAAAACATGAGGTGAGCACAGCATTTATTCTTGTTAAAGCCTGTGCAGATTCACGCTTTCCATCAACGGTGGCTGCAAGGTGTCCTGCGAGGGCTACAAGAACGAGACGGGCGGCTACATGAAACTCGGTTAGTCGCTTGCTCCTCGTCTGCAATCAACTTCTTTATTCGATTCAGGAAACGCGGTCATCGCCTACAACGACGAGAACCTCATAATTGGGCCGGGGGGCGTTGTGACTGCTCGTAATCAGGAAAGCACCCCGACTCGTGTTGCAGCTCACTCTTTCATAGAAGCAGCAGGTCGACCGTGTTGATTGAGCTGCAGCACACTCAACTGGAGACAACTGAACGCCTTCTTCCTTTATACGACCGTCTGCAACAACTCCAAACTGCTCCAAGAAGCGGACGGCGAGCACTTCTGGACGACCATCCGTTTCGAGCGACAGACCGAAGTGGGCGGCGCCGAGCTTTACGTGAGACCGCCTTCCGCTCTCTTCATTCCGTTCTTTGTCGACAGCTCGCCCAAGGCGTCAAAGTAATCGATTTCGGCGAGTATCGTGGGTCCGGGCTTCCCACCTTCCTGCCGCCAACGAGTGAGTGGCTTTCGTTCTACTCACTCCATTCTTTGCTTTCAGCTAGGCCGTTCGGTCCGACCGTGTGGTGAGCGGCCGCTTTTCCGGTCTGCCGAGAAACGCCCTTGTTTCGTGTCCACACCCTTTACCGAATGAAGCTGTTTGAGCCGTTCCTATTGGCAGTTCGCATAATCCGCTCGTTACGCGCATGCAAATAAAATCACGTAGTTAATCCCGTTTCAATCGAAGGGGTCGTCCTCTTTACGCGTACTGAACGGACCACCCCTCTTCCTTCTTCTTCTAGTTGCATTCGAAAAGCCGGGCGAAGGGATGCGTTGTCTGCTCTTTATTGCCCTTCTGTTCATTAAATGGCCACTGGTCCGGGCGAAATTCCTTTACAATGCGAACCACACGGCGTTTGATCAGTGCGTCACGACGGGACCTGTTGATCTCACCGTCGGATTGTAAGTTGCCTTGCCATGAGACTTTTAATTGCTGCAGCAAACTCGAAAACTGCCAATCCGTGACCATTGCGGTTCAGTGGAGCAACGCCTCTCAATTGGGGGTTTACTTTGCGGGTGGCGAACACGCAAAGTGAGATTTCTGTTAGTTATTTTGCCGTCATTATTTTACAGTTTTTCCGTAACAATCAATGGCCACTGCGAATTGCGCGGTCACGGTTTCAGGAACGCTACGGGCGAGTACCTGACAGCGAGTGAGCGTTCTTTTTTCTAAATGTTTCAATACGAACAGAGTATGCGAAAGTGATCTTACTTAGGTCGCCTTCATCCGAACCTCAACTTTCTTCGACTTTTCGTGCCATGGCCATCCATTTGTGCAGACTACAAAATGCTGAACAAAGCAGACGACCAGCATGTCTGGACGACTATCCACTTCGAACGACACGGACCCCTTACGGCTGCATATTTATTTGTACGCCCGGTCTTTATTCTGATTGAACCGCCGCTGTAGGTTGCTAACGGCGTGAATGTCTACGATTTCGGCGAGTACTTCGCACCCCCGATCACACCTTCCACCACCCCCACGACGGGTGAGTTTTCTTTTATTCACTCCTCAACGACTCGCTTTTAGGTTCTCCGACAATATCACGCGGTCCCGCTATTTGGTGAGCGGCTGCTCCTCCAGTGGACTCCGTCAAGTGCTTGTCGTTTCTTTTCATGTGTTTGCAGTAAAGAGGAACAAATCGAATAAATCGGTTTGAAATGCTAGTTTCAGTCGGCCGTTTGCGTAGTGTACAGCGCTCGTTCCGCGCATGCAAATGAAGTCGAATGGGCTTTCTGGAGGCAATGAATCCATTCTCTACGAAGATCTCATTCACAGCTGTGAATTGGTGGAAGGGATGGAGTGTCTTCTGTTTCTCGTGTTTCTGCTCGTAGGATGTCCGCTGGTTCACTCGAGACTTCTCTACGACCCGGCACACTCGGCACTGGACCCCTGCGTTCGGAAAGCTCATGTCGAGGTCTCCGTTGGGTTGTACGTTCACTGCATTGCTGTCTTCCTTCTTTCTTCCAGTCACCTCGAGGCCTGCGAGTCGACGACCGTCCACGTTCAATGGAGCAAGAAGTCGCAGCTCGGCATCTACTTTGAGGGCGTGGGAGACGCAAAGTGAGTTCTTTTCCCTCTTGTTCATCTTTTGGCAGCTTCACGGCGACGATCGGCGGTCGTTGTGAGCTGCGTGGTCGGAGCTCCAAGAACGCGTCGGGCGTCCAGCTGACCGTTCGTAAGCGCTCCCCATTCGTTGTGTTTCTTCAATGCAAACAGAGGATAAGGCCATGCACGGCCCGTGGGGAGCGTTCTTCCTCAACGCCAGTGCGCACCTCGCTTACGAGATGCTGCCCGGTTGGCAGGTGATGTGCCACGACAGCGCGTTGTTGAACGAGGCGGATGCGGACCACTTCTGGACGACCGTTCGCTTCGACCGGCACGGGCCACTTGCGGACGCCTCGCTCTACGTGGGTCTACGGGTCGTCGCTGTGTTGATCGCCGCTGCAGGTCCGAGACGGCGTCAACGTCCACGATTTCGGCGAGTACTTCGTGCACCCGATCACACTTTCCACCACTCCTGCGACGACCGCTGCGCCCACGAGTGAGCTCTGCTTTCTACTCACTCGTCCGTCCCTTTCTTTCAGCAACCCCGTCAAAACCGCGCGGTCCGGCCGTGTGGTGAGCGTCCGCAGCCACTCCGTGGCACTCTTTCTATGAGCCAAAGCGAATACAGCTGTTGATCGTTCGCCCTTTCGGCCATCAGCATAAACCGCTCGTTCGCCCAATGCAAACGAGTCCCATGGGCTCGTTTCGGGGCAATCCAATGGTCGTGTTCCCCAGGCGTGATGCACGGCTGGTTGCTACTGCTTGGTTCAATCCTCCTTTCGCTCGTCTACTCACGGTTCCTCTACGACGAGCGGCACACGTCGCTCGGCGAGTGCGTGCGGCCCGGCGCCCGTCGAGGTCTTCGTCGGGTTGTTCGTTCTTCCCATCGCTCATCTTCTTTCTTCCTTGCAGTCGGCTGGAGGCGTGCGCCGCCGTCCAGTGGAGCAAGGCGCCGCAACTGGGGATTTTTGTTGCGGACGGCGAGGACGCGAAGTAAGGCAGCTTTGGGGTTGTTCACTCCTCGGTAGTTTTGCGCTAACAAAAAGCGGTCGGTGGAGCTGCGAGGCGCCGGCTTTTGGAACGCGACTGGCGTCTTCTTGCGAGTGGGTGGGTTCTCCCTTCTTTCTCGCTCCAATTCGTTGACTCGAGGGTACGCGGCGACAAGAGTTGCTCGTAACTCCGCTCTTCTGCACGACGCCGACGGCCGCCACTTCTGGACGACCGTCCGGTTCGAACGGCACGCTCCACTCAAAGAAGCCTTGCTTTACGTGAGCACACGGGGGTTGTTCTTGCTGAATGCTCGATACGGGTGAAGGACGGCACGAATTTCTAGGACTTCGGCGAGCACCCTTCCAGGCGAGTTAGTGCGTGGTCTACTGCGCATCTGAATTGGCTTTCAGTTTGAGTACGCTGTTGCGTGATGCTGTTTTGGTCCTTCTGTTTGTTGAATGCAGTGCTAAATAAAGTGGGAATTTGCTGAGCGACCGCAGAAGAAAATCGAACGAGTTCCGCTACCAGGCGTGACGACTTCTCCGAATGGAATAATCAGGCGCCTTCCAAGAGTCGTTGCGCAACCCCGAACGCAATCGAAGTCAAGCTCGGTGCGGGAGAGCCGGCGAGCGGCCAGTCGCTCCGTTTGTTCCTCCCGCCGAGCGGTCGGGTCCTTCCCTCCGCTCTCTCCGCTCTCTCCGCTCTCTCCGCTCATTCTCCTCCCGCACCGAGCGGGTGATCCGGCTGATCGGCAAAGCCGCTTCTGCCCTCTCGCCCTTCTGATTTGTTCGCGACGTGTGAGCCAACGACGGATGCGACCACAAGTTCTTGGAGAACCTCTATCGCAACGAGTGAGTTCTCTCTTCCTTCCGGCCGTCTCATCCTTTTTGCCCGTTGCAGAACGACGGCACCCGTCGCTAGAAGCGAATCTGTGGCGAGTGTGCGCCCAGCAGCCGACGCTCTACAAGAACCGCCGGCGATTCCGCGGCTCCCCGTCATTCTGCTGTCGATGTGCTCGCTGCTCACGCTCCCGTCCCGGTAGGTCGCCCCGATTTGCGAGCTTCTTGTGACTCCTTTCTCGCAGCCGGAAGCATTTCTTCAGCTGATCGAATGGAAACCCCGTGTGGAGCGGGCAGGCTGCAGGCGGCACGTCTCCATCCAAATGGCCGCCCGTCGATCGCCGCACTCACTCGTTGGACAGTGCTGCCTCTTCTGGTAACTCTCCACTCCTCCCTCTCGTCTAATCGTCTTGCTTGCAGCGAACGGCAAGGACGCGTTCACTCAAGCAAACCAATTCGGCCGGGCGGCAGTTCGGAGGTGAGGAAAACTCCTCCATTTCTCTACCTCTGCTTCTTTCAGCCTCGTTATTGCGAGAAGGCCCTCCGTTCCAAGACAAGCCGCTGCCGGAGAACCTCGAACGTTGCGCGCGTGGTGAAGCTCGAAGCGACCGGGCGACGTGAGGCCACTTCCTTGGAGCCCTGGAGTGTGTGCCGCTTCGAGAAGGGCCTTCAAGTCTCCCGTTTATTGGCGGCTGGGCTTCTGTGAGTGATCGCTTTCAATCGCGTCCCATTCACTTCTCGACTCTTTCAGCTCAATGAAGCCGATTCTGCTGAACGACGGCCTGCATCCACCCTCCGCTTCTTCTTTCAAGACGTCTTATTTGCTAGTCGGCCGAAAGGAAGCCGCCGTTTCGTCGCTTCATTAGGCAGACGTCGTTCGTCTACTGCACCTGCGAGCAGCATCGACGCGCACGCTCAAGAGCTCAGTGAAGGCGCGCGATTCCGTCCGTCTTGCGGCCGCTTTCTTCTGCGCCCGCATTCGATTGCGAGGCCATCAACCACGAGCTGGCCCTCTCGCTGTTGTTGCTCTTTCAAGAATAAACTCGATGGTCAAAGTTCTCTTGTTCGAATGGAGAGTTGAGGGGAAGACGACGAATAAATGAGTAGCTCTTCTCCAGCGCGTCGGCCGTCGAGTGGCCGGCACCGCTGAACCCGTGCGTCTGCACGAGCCTCCACTCGGCTGTTGCCCGTCTTCGCGGCCGCTGGCCAAGACGCAGCAAGAACGGAAGCGGATCGCCGGCTTCTCGTCGGCCGCCGTCCTGCTCGACGTCGTGCCCCCCTGCAGGTGGGCATTGCAGCGGTCACCAACTTGAAGAGGCAGAAGCGACGCACTCATTCGTTCTCCGAACGTCACTGCAGTGCGTGCCGATCGTCCGCCGGAATTCTTGACGGGAACACCCGAGAGACGCGGCTTGGCGTTCCGCCGCAGTCCGCCGGCCGCCTCGCGATCGATCGATCGTCCAGCCGTCATCGTTTCTTCGACTCTTTTTCCGATCGCGAATCGTCGAGAACCGAGACGAGTTCTTGTTTCCACTCACTTCTTCCACCAAATCTCTACTGTTCGCTAAACTCACCGGTAAATTCGTCCGTTCTCCAAAATCACGAGATTCTTGCGGAATTTCAAGGTTTCTTCCACTTTTCAGAGCGAATGGATTTCGCTCCGCACAACCCGGAAGTCAAAGAGGCGCCCGCCCGTCCGCCGCCCCGCCTGCCGGCCAAGGGACGCCGTTGGTTCCACTTCTTCATGGCCAAACAGCACGACGAGGAGCCGCTCGAGCTGCCGCCGGCCCGCGTCCTGTTCATCAGCCGGCGCTTCTTGGACGCGTTCTTCGAGCACGAGGACTTCGGGCCCGCGAAGATCGCCGTCGAGGACGAGGGCTGGATTCTGCTGGAGAAGTTCGGCCTCTCGCCCGTCGTGTGTGCGGAGAGCTTCGACGAGAATCCGGCGGCTTTCCGGAGCGTCGCCGCCCTCCTCCAACTCGCCCGCGCGCTGACCGAGATCGCGATCGAGGGGGCGGTCTGGTCGGAGTGCGTGGACCGCCGTTTGATGCTCCAGTGGGCGCAGGTCGCTTCGAAGCTGCATGGTCGGTTCTCCGCCACTCTTTCTTCGTCCATTCCGCTTTCAGCTCTGCCCTCGTTGACGTCCATCGATGTGTTCACGGTCGGGCTCCGCTATCCGTTCGCGGGCGTGTTCCTCGACTCGCTGCCCGACCGCCTGTCCAGCCTGGACTTCTTCGCCCCCTCTATTCGCGACGCTGTTGCTGAAGCGGTCGGCTCCGCTCCAATGGGTGCAGATGAACGGCGGCATCGGCAAACACGACTGTAGGTGGCCGGGCAGACGCCATCCACCCACCCCGCTCTCTTTCAGACCTCGCGGACATCTTCCGAATGAAGGCGGCGGAGATCTACTTGGAGTTCGATCACGGCTTTGGAAATCACTTCGGCAAACTGCGTGACTGCGGCCCCCTCGCCCGCAACGAGCACGTGGAGGAGCTCCACCTCCACGGAGACGTCTTTGTGAAGGGCGACGTCTTGCCGATCCTCCGTCACTTGCGACGCCTCAACGGCCACTTCAAACTTTCCTGCTACCACCGCTGTTCGGTCTGCATCAATGTGAGTGGCTTCCGTGCGCTCAGCGGACTGAGCGGCTTGCAGGGACCGCGCAGCCTGAAGCAAATGCGGAAGATCCAACAGCGAGCGAGAAAGTTCGCCGCCGCCCTGCGAGAGGCCGGATTCGAGCCGGCGGACGTCGATTTGAAGGTCGGCATCAACGCGTCGGTTCGTCCCTTCTTCCCTTGACCGCTTTCATCCGTTGGTTCCAGAAACTGCGGCAAGAGATGTCCTGGAATCGCCTGTTCGCGCACCTCAAGTGGAAGCGGGAGGGAGTGGTCGAGTGGCTTGGAGAGCGGTCCGTTCCGGCCTGCTCGCTCGTCTACGAAGGGCCACCGCATTCTGATGGGTTTCTGTTGAATGAAGCGAGTGCAATTTGGTTGTCACTCTGTTGTTGTCTCTGGGTGGGCGGAACAGGAAGCATAAACACGAGAAAGCACTCGTTCCTTGTCGACTGCCGTCTTCGTCAAGAAACTGGAACGGGTTCGCGGTCTTGCTAGCCGACCTCGTCAAATTTGTGGCCCCCAGCTAGACATCGCCCTAACGATGAATCTTTGACACGTTTATTCAGCGAAAGGCGGTCAAACAGAGGACACTACTAGACAACTCACAAAGCGTTCACAATGCGATTCGATCGGAAGTTTGACAGCGAGTTCTCGCGGGCTAGCGTACAGCGCCAACCGAACCAACCGTTCGGGCTTCCTGCAAAGAGAGAGGAGCGTAAGGGAACAGACGTCGCACCAAGGATCTCCTTTTCGTCCATCGAAGCCGTAGATCGTGAGCACGTCGTCGTCGCCCACGAGGCTCTTCAAGGGCATGCGGCGATGACCGGAGCTCGGCTTCAACACGAACTCCGCGCTGTCCGCCGTGTCCAGGTCGACGACCGTGAGACGAAGCGAGTGTTCGCACGAACCGGGCAGCCGAAGCCTTGCCTCACTGAAAGGATTCGTCCAACCTCTCAATGAAATTCATCTCTCTCGTTTATTCACAGGATGGATTGCAAACCAGAGCGAAAGTGGAGACTGAAGGCTGCAAAGGCGGGTGTTTTTATGCGGGAGGTGAGGACCGAAAGAAGGGCGAGATCAAGAGGAGAAAGAGGAGTGGCTTTTGGATAAAGGCGTGTGTACATGCATGTGTGTTGCTTCGAGGCCGATCCCGTTTGGTTTGCTTTTGAATGCGCAAGGCGCGTTACATCACGAGGTAGTGCCTGGACTCTTTGAACGCCGCCCTTTCGGTGTTGCGATACTTGATGCTGTTCTAAAAAGAGGAGCGTGCACGGTCGAAAGTCGAAGTCACCTTTCCGCGGAAAGCGGAAGCTGCCCCACTCGCCGTCGTCTGCCGACCGAAGCGACCGCAAAAGCGCCCCTCACTCGGCCATCCCGATGCAGCTCAAAGATCCAAGGCTTTACGAAGAAGGAACCCCCGCTCCTTTTGCTTTAAATGTGTCGCGTTCCGTGCAGCGTTTCGTCCCGATGTCCACGGATCTGAGCCGATGGCCACGTAGTTGCTGGCATCCTTGCGGAACCACCAACAACTCAAAAATGAAGCTTTCAGCGAGTCGCCGCTGTGAATTTCCGGCTGGAGAAACGTGCGCTCCTTCGTGTTCACGTGGATCGTGAACAAAGCGGCGCGATTGTTGCTTCCCGCGTCCTGCACCGCAAGCAGAGTGTTCTGATGAGTCTTTGATGACAAGGCTGCTTTTCCAGGCCGGAGATTGCCCTATAATACAAACGTTGAGCATCGGAATATTGTTTAGCGAACGCACAGAAGCTCGTCAGTCCACGCGTCCAGTCGGTATATACTGAGCTGTTGAGTTTAAACGAAGCGTCCATCACCCGTTTAAAACTCTTTTTCTGCGAACATCGTTCAAAAGGGGACTCTCGCACATGGCGGTCGGTGGAGTGAGGGGCAAAAGAAAGAGCACTCCAGCAACAGCAGCACACAGCAAACGGAAGTGGCAGTCGCTTGGTTGTGCGCCGAACGGAGCAGGCGGCCGGGCGGGTGCGAGCGGTTGGACGATTGCAGAATTGCTCGCGGTCCGTCCATCAGTGCAAGGTGTCTCCAATCACGCCGGTCTTTCCATTGCGGGCGCTGGATTTCGTTTCCGTCAGTTCACCGCCGGCAGGAGTCCAACGGACGAACGAAACATTTCGCCTTGCACACGAGTGTGCTCGACGAACGAAGCCGAATGAAACAACTCCCGTCTATTAATGGAGTCGTCGTAAAGTGAGTTAGAAGAAGGGAAGAGCGAGCAGCGGAGATTCGGAACGGCGGCAGGTGGAAACGAGCCGAATGCTCGTCGATTTAGCCATCTGCTTTCAGCTGTGGCTCCGTTAAACATAAGAACATTCGATTGAGAAGTGGAAAGTCGACGGCACTCTTCAGTTTTCACAAATCGTTTATACTCAGTCACAAGCGAAAAACAGGGCCGTGGAAGGTTGCCAGGTTTCTTTTCAACCAATTTATTCGGTTTGTGGTTCCCCGCCAAACATTGGCGTCGCTGTCCTGATCCTTTCTAGTGAACTGCCCCTCGCATTACAACAACGATCAAACGCCATTGCAATACCGAGAAAGAACGTTCCTTTCTGTTGCGAATGATGCGTGATCGAAACTCAACTCGACGGCGGACGGAGTGAGTCACTTTCGCGACGGAAAACGAACGAATTGGGGTTCGACTTGCGGCGGGGGCCGATGCGCGAGTGCGTGCGCCGTTCGCTCGATTGCACCCGATCGGCGGCGGTTTACAACGCGGCGGCCGGCGAAACCGAACGGTTGCTTCCGTTCTTCACGCGGTTGTTGTGTCGTGCTGATTGATCGTTCGGTTAATTCTCTCAAACGGAGGAGTTGTTTCTATCTTTTAATCGGTTGAATTCGTGCTCTTATTCGTCGTTTCCACAGGTCGAGGGATGTCTGCGGCTTCCGATCCGCCGCAGGAAGAAGCCGCGAGTTCCGCAATCGTCCGGCCACGCGCCGCACCGCCGCCGCCTCCGCCCCGCCGGAACATCCCGCCGCCTCCCTTTGAGGAGCTGCCGCCGCCCTACGATTCGGTTGCTTTTCCGTTCGTTGCATTATTTGTTTCATTTTTTAATTGCTGGGTTCAGCTCACTCCACGCCCAATCCTCGCGCTTGCTGGCCGGCTGGCAGCCCAGTCAGAAGCCGCCGGAGGAACGCTTCGTGTCCGCCACCAACAACCGGAATCCGAGAGCAGCGAATAGAGGTGAGTAGTCATTTCATGAGTGGACATTCGCTTGCAATCGCCCTTGTTTTTATTAATTTACAGCCGCTTCAGGACTCCGCACGTGCACGCGCCATCTGACTGCACGGAATCTTCTGGTTACGTTCGTCGTCTTCCTCGTACTAATCGGCTCGATCGCTCTGTTCTTCCACTTTCTGATTGTGAGCGGAAATGGCGATAACCGTTGGATTGAGGACACACGTTTGGCGATTCGCAACGGCGATCACTTGGAAGGCGGCCGGATAGGAGTGAGTAAAGAGTTGCTGAAAACGACTCATTTGTTAATTCTTGCAGCAAATCGCCGAAACTGCTTTCTCAGTTCGCTTCGTACCGCCAAGCACGACCGCTGTCGCGAGCACGACTTCATCCTACGTGCCGACCACGATTTCGTCTACTGCTGCATCCACAACGTCCTCTCACTCCCCTAAACGCGCCACCAACCCGCTGAAGTTTAAGCTGCGGATACTAGGCGCTTTTAAAGAAAAAGAGTTCGCCGTGTGCAAGATACCTGAAAAACTGACAGTTGTTTTTAGGCAACAGATGATCTTCGATAAAAAGAACGACGAGATTATTCTTTCCAAGTACTACCCCGATGAAAGGCTGTTGAAGTCAGAGAGGTTGAACGTTTCGAATTATCGCGCAGGATTCACGTATGCCGTCCTCCCGCTCATTGAAGCACGTGTTTGATTTAGCTCCAAGGCACACCGTACTCCGGCGGGATACGCGAAGTGTTCACGTTTTTCGGGTTTTTGGTTCTGTTGTGCCACCTCTACGCAAGCGGCCGAGCCCAAGACGGACTGTTTTGACGCTTATGACTCGATCGGGAACCTCCAAGACGGGACCAACACGTCGGCCCCTCTCTACGATTACGCGGATGTCTTGCATCTGAAAAACCGTTTCAAACGGGTCATAATTTTCAACGGCCAACAGTGAGCGTTATTCCCAGAGTACACGGGGAAGTGTGTTTTCGATTATCGTTCATCTCTTCTTGTACTTTTGTGTTTGCAGTATCGCGCCAATCGAAGATAACAGACTTCCTCCATCCTACGTTTCCGCTGGCTTCGACCTTCCGTTAGATTACATGGTCGAAATTGGACGAATTGGGTGAGTCAAAATAGGGTCGTTTTTGGGGGACAACCCCTCTAGGAACACACGAAAAAGCGTTCTTTAAGTTCGGAGCAAAGACAACTTCAAGATCTGCAAATACGAGTGGCTGTTTTACTCCGATAACCCCTACAAGTTCCTACCGCCATGCCAATCCACACCGTAAGTGTACTACAAAAAACGAATAATCGAGCCGTTTTTTCAGCTTTAACGTGGTTGACGATCTGCCGAAGGTGAAGTTCTGCTCGGACGCGAATATCACGGCCGTCGTGCAATACGGACACCGAGGAAGAGAAGACGACCTCATTTTTCTCGTAGAGGTGCGCTTTTCTATTTCAGTCGTTTCCATAATGTTTTTTCTTTAGCTCGTGTTTAATGGAGAGAACAAGGTGTACACTTCGCAAGAGCATCTTCGAACACCTTACGAGCAGCTGGCGATGGACTGCAACGCCGTAAAGAAGACGCTGGACATCTACGTGATGGGCGAGACGCAGATTGTGGCCTTCAGTCTCGAGATTTCCGACATTCGTCCCTCATAGCCTGTTGAACTGATGTTTTGACGATTATTCTCTAGTAGTCATTTTTTACCACCGTGTTTTAAACGCCTCTTGCTTATTGCATTCTTTTCACTGGGCAAAAATAAACAAGGTAGCACCAGCCTGCTACGCCCCCTTCAAAACGGCGACCGGCCGGCCGGCGCCCGTTTCGGACGAAAAAACAAACCGTCGGGTAGAAAGAGCCGCAATGCACCCACACAAGCCGCAAGCACGAGATATTGATGCCGTTCAACGAAAACGGTCTCGTCACCAGCTGCTTGTGAAAACACGCGACCTGGAGCGCATGGAAGCGAGCGCAATTGTATTGTCCAAGCTGACGAACGGGCGCACTGCTCGAGTACCCTCACTCGCACGCATAGCAAAAAAGCCCCGAGCTCCGCTCAAAAAGCAAATCTGGCCGCTCGTCCACTGGAGCGCAAAAGAAAAGTGCCGCCCGTTTCGTTCCGCAAGCGGAACAAACACTCGAATTTCAACAGTCGTTACGCAACTCCAAACGAGTCGACTTCGCCGGGAGAGAGGCGATGAGCGGCCAGTCGCTCCGTTTGTTCCTCCTGCGGAGCGGTCAGGACTTTCCATCCGCTCTCCGCTCATTCGTTTTTTTTTCAACAAAGCGAGCGGTTCGCCTGTTCAGTAAACGTGCTTCTTTCCACTGGCAACCGCCGCTTTCCGTTCGTGCTGTGCGATGGACACGTGGAAGGACGTTCGTGAGTCCTTTCACTCGTTCGTCTAATCCACGTGTTTGCTGCAGAAGACGGCGGAAACCACTCGGCCGACAGAAGCGGCCTTGTGTCGAGTGGGCGCTCAGCAGCCGACCGCGAACAAGAGCCGTCGGCCGCGGCCGTCCACTTGCTCTCCCGCGGACAGTCTTCTGCCGGTGTGCTCGCTGCTCAAGTCTTTCGGTAGGTCGCCTCAATCCACGACTTGCCGATGACTCCTTTCTTGCAGAAGAGACGGGCGGATGAACGTTCTGTGGGAACGGAGACGGCCGAAGTCCATCCGCCTCGTCTCATTGTTTGAAAGCGAGATTCTCCGTTGGTTTTGGATTGCATGCAAATTCCGAGTCGCAAGTGTTGCCCGCAGATCGTTGCTCAACTGGTGAGTTCTTGCCTCTTCCATCCTCTTCTACATACTCGCTTCATACAGCGAACAGAGAAGACGAGATGCTTCAGGCACACCAATTCGACCGGGTGGCTGGTCCAAGGTGAGGAGAACGCGCCTACTCACCATCCCTTTCTTCAGTCTCATCGTATGCGAGAAGTCCGTCCGCTCCAAGTCAAGTAAATGTCAGGAATTTCGAACGTTGTGCCCGTGGTGAAGCTCGAAGCGGAAGACCGAAGTGATGCCATTTCATCTGGCCGCTGGAGCGGGCTGTGCTTAACAAAGGACGTTGAAGATCTCTGTTCGCTCATCATCGGCTGCCGTAGAAGTGAGTCGCCCGCGCCTCATCAAGCTAAGCGGGGGGGTTTGCAGCGAGATGACGGGCGTGCGTTTGGTCTGACCGTCCACGACCAAGACTCCTTTCCGCCCACGAACGGCTGTTTTGTGAGTTCTTCCTTTCACTCGCCTCACTCACTCCTCCACTCTTTCAGCGCAATGAAGCCGCTCCTGCCGAAATGACGGCTGGCGATTCGCCTCTCTGTCCATCGTCAAGTCTCCTCGTGCGCCACTCGGGAATTCGACGAGGCGAGAAGGTCCGTCCTTCCACCCTATTGTTTCGACCGCCGCCCCATTGCCTATCCTCGGACTCGATTGCAAAGCGATGAACCTTTATTGTTTGTGTGAAGTACGGACCGGGGCGCCGACAAGAATAAACTCTTTGCTGAACACACTGCTTTTGATTGAGCGAAAGAAGCAAGCGGTAGAGGGGCTTTGGCCATCAGAATGCTCGTCGGGGAGAAGAAAACGTTGGCATGTGAGGCGAGAGTCGAACTCGCGAAATTTTTCGATCATTGGAGCTTAAATCCAACGCCTTACCGCTCGGCCACTCACATTCCTCCGGTTCGTGGATCGCGCACTCCTCGTCTCTTCCAATCGAGCAAAGCGCAGATGGGCGATGGTGACTCATCGCTCGCTCTCGTTCTTCGCCAGCGCAGTGTCGTCAGCAGTCTTTTCACCGGAAAACGCATCTGAAATGAACGAGCGGCGCCAAAAAAACGAGCGTATCGAACAGACGATGGGCAAGAAAAGCTTCTTTTGGCGCAGGAGCCCACACAGGTGGGCGGTCCATTCTGAACCGACCGGAACTTCCCGGTGCTCTTCGCTGGATGCAAGTGGGCGTGTAGCTGCACAACAAGACCGCTTCCCTCTGTTTGATCTGTTTGAGTGACTGGAGTCTTCGAACTTCACACCAAAAGCTCGTCGTGATCGCTGGGAATCCGACTGCTTTCTTTCGTTGACAAAGGAGTCGCATAAACGACAGAGAAACTACGAGTTCTTCACTCCAGTGTACATCGACATCTCGTGCATTCTTTATTCAGGGCCACTGCAAACACTTGTAGAAAAGAAAGAGGTGGTGGAGGAGTGCAAGAGAAAAAGCAGGTGGAAAGTGGATAATTCGAGTGGAAGACCTGCAAGGTGGTGTTCACGCGCCACTCCTCTTCCTTCTGGACTCGGAGACGGAAATCCACGATGAAATCAAGGATCTTGCGCTCGCCCAGCTCTTCCCTCATGATCGAGTCGAGCGTGTAGCCGTAGTTCGAGATCAGAGTGGACGAGTCGGCGAGCACGCCGAGAGAGTTCGTGTACCGCTCGAACAACGCGTTCTTTCGCGTCTCGAAGATAAAGATGCGGCTGAAGGAGAACAAGAGTGAGCGGTGATTGGAGGAACTCACGAGTAGTGGCCGCGCGGGAACCGCTGGAACCACTTGGCGGTAGCGCGCGGCGCCCGGACGAGCGCCTTGTACGCGGACAAATCGAGCGAACGCTTGCCGCTCGTGTCGACGTCGTTCCTGAACACTTGCCGCAAGAAAGCAAGACAATGGAACCCACTTCGCGCGCGCAAAGTCGTACGGAACGCCGCACGAGATGTAGCCAACGAAATTGTCCCACGCGTCCTGTCGGTAGTGGCCGGGATCTCGTTCTTTCGAGAAGAATTCCGCGTGGATGTGGGCGAGCAGAACGTTCGGCTTGGGGCTCAAGACGAGAATTCGATCGTTCGAGTGAGCCGCAAGCGAATCGCACACGTCTCGAGCGAAAACACGAGCGATCTTGCGGAATTCGATCGAACGGGGCTTTGTGACATGCGAGTCGTCGACAAATTGCCGAACGAAACTCGTGGACAAATAGCGGAGATCCTGGACAGGCGGATAAGTGGAATAATGGAAAGGAACGACGAACCTGACGAACGACCGCCGGCGGCTGCACGACGGCCGTCAACGCGCGGACGAGCGGAAAGCGGAGCGGACGAAGAGCGAGCATTCGGGCGTTCAACGAGCGGAACTGATCGAACGGCTGAAACTGCAGGATGAGGGCGAACGGTCGGATAGGATTGACGCGGCAACGAAAAACTGGAGCATCCAACCGACGGATGCTAGTCCACGTTTCAGCAGAAAGCAAGGCCAAAAGTATTGCCCCGTTCTTCTTTCCAAAGAAGCGAATCCCACGAGCAAGAAACGCGGTCGCCTTTTTGATCGAAGTCACGGACAGGTCGCCCGAACGGCAGGCGACAAGGAGGTCGTTAAAAACGCGGCAGATGTCCGCGCGTCCCACTCGAACGAGCGAGAATACCAACGACCGCCTTCCGCCTGTCCCGTCGACCAGCAACTGACAGCCGCATTTCGAAGCGCGCGGTCGGCAGGGCGGAGAGGAGGCGGCCGATCGATTGCGGTGGGAACGTGGCGGCCATCTGCCCCGCTTTCCCATCGACCGGCTGCAAGGAAAGGCAATACGCAAGCGAAAAGCGGTAGTCGAGAACAAGCGACCATCTTTTCTTGGAGAGCAGAAGGCGTTGAAGGATGCTTCCGTTGCGATCGGAGCAAAACCACAAATCTGAACCCAACAGAAACGAGAGATGTCAATCGCAAACGGGAGCAGGCGTACCGCTTCACCAGCGGCCTTTTGTTGTATAAGCAGCCGAAATGGTGAACTTCCCAGCGCTCTCACTGACGCCACTTCCCATCTCATCGTTAGCTTTCCCACCCCAACCGAGTGGCGTCATTGATCACGCAACCGGCGTCCCCTTCGACGGCTCGTCGCCGCCAACCACGCGGCTGCCACTCACTTGCTGGCGATCGCCGACCGCTTGGGTTTTCTGATCCCCAACAAGGTCCCGGCAAGAGCTCGACGTTCTTCATCAACGAATAGTCGAGTCGAAATGGGCAATTCGTCTTCTCGCATCAAAGCCCGCAGCTGCACCGTTTGGACTTGTGGACGGGCGGACATGCGTGAGGCCTTCCGAGCAAGATGGCCCTTGAATCCCTTTTGCTCGTCTTCAGCGAGATCAACCGAAAAGAAGCTCTTTGGTGGGTTTTTCTCGTCTATATGGGATCGCGCTTCTCGTCAAACAGCGGCTGTTGGACGGAAATGTCTGGAGTTTGTGCGTCAATCACTTGGACGACAAAAGAGCGGGAAAGTTCTGGACCACAAAGCGTAATTGCCGCCCGTTTGCGAGTGGCTGCCTGGCTTGCTCCTCCTGCTGCTGTCCGTCGTCGCCGCTCTCATCTTCTTCCTCGTGATCAAAAAGAAGAAGTCAAAGGGCAGGGACAAGCCGAAAACGAAGGTGAAGGCCAAGTCGAAAGTGCGCCCGTCCGCCGACAAGACGGTCGGCTTCGGCCCGAAGACGCAGGCGGACCAAACGAAGAGCGCGTACGGCGGCCCTTCGAAGACCGAAGGCGACCAGACGACGGCGGGGCCGACGCAAGGCGGCGAGGGCGGCGGCGGCAACACGCTCTACGGCCCGGCCGTCACCCTCGGCGATCAGGCACAGACCACCGTGAGTCCCCTCTTGCCTTCCACTCACTCCTCTCGTGGTTGCAGAAGAGCGGCTACCGGCCGGTGGTCAACAAGAAGCTGGGCCGTCCGTAAACGCCCAAATTTCCCTATTTTGTTGCACCGCGTGGAGGTGTCTCTTTTCTTTTGTGTAACGAATAAATTCGATTGTTGAGTGCCTGGACGGCGCAGAAGGGATCTTCAACTCCCGAGAAGACGGGAGGAAGCAGCGAGTAGGGAGAACGACGGCTTGTGAGGAATCCAGCGGATTCTCCCCGAAACTAGCGGCTTCCAATGGGTCGAAAGCCCTGCAAATCGACGGCTACCATCATGCACGGGCGGGTCTCCCCCTCCTGCACTCACCTCGCCGAATTAAGGCATTTGAGAAAGCCTCACGAAAGTAAGCAAGAACGGCTGCAGCAAGCAACAGTTTATTGTCGTCTCGTTCTCCACCCACCACCTCGCAGCGACCGCCTCCTGCGAATGAAAGCTGTTAGACTACGGAACGATTCACGAGCATTCGGATTTCTTCACGCTGCGGCCATCCCCCGCACTGCCGCTTGTTTAAGCAGCCGCTCGATCGCCGTTCGTGGACCAAAGGAGGCGTGTGTTTGGGTCGACCGACGGGTATAAAAGCGGAGGGTGCTGGTCTCAACAATCAACGCACTCATCTCCCTTCCTTCAATCCACTGCCTCCGATCCAATCGAAAGCAATGAAGTGCTTCGGCTACTCGGCTCTCCTCCTTCTTCTCTTCGTCCTTCTCGTGGCCTCGACGGTCGAAGCGAAGAGGGGCGGCGGCGGCAAGAAACGCCGTCAGGCGCTCGGCGGCGGCGAGGGCGGCGGAGAAGACGATTCGTTCCTTCTTTGGAGCATCCATTCATCACTCACTTCTTGCAGAGTGTGACCCGGCGGCGGTGTGCGAGGAGTTCGAGCTGACCGGCAAGTTCCCCGGCTGCTCGGAAGCCGCCACGTGCACTCCGAACGCCGAAGACGCCTGCCGCCCCGTCCTGTGCGACGGCCAGGGCGCGGTCGTCTGCCAGGACGTCCAACCGCTCGCCGCCAAGTCGAAGGCCGGCAGCGGGAAGAAGCGCGCTGCCGGCAAGGGCCAAACGAGCTCAACAGAAGCGGAAGACCGCCAAGGGTCGCAAGACGGCCAAGGGACAGCGCTGGACTCAAAACAAACGCGGATGATCTTCCTTGGCGTTCCACCCACGTGCTTGCAGTCAATGGTTGTTGTACTCGGATAATCGTGCGATAAACACGAGCTGAAAGCAATCAAGACGTGTTCCGTATTTGTTGGCAGCTGCGTAACGTGGCGATGATTTCGAGAAAAAGGCGTTTTTTATTCACGCCCTTGGTCTTCCTTTTGTGGGGTCGAAGATGGAACGGCGACTTCTCCTAAACCGCAGTAATCTCAAAACCAGAACGCCATTTCGGAAGCTGCAAAACGCATGCGAACCGGCTTATCATAAACCCAAAAATCGCTTCGAATCCTGAAGGCCGTTCTGTTTCATCAAAAGCAGCAAAATCGCGATGGAAGCGGAATGACCGGGCAAAAAACGAGCGACTTTATGGGCGGCAGAATTCGACGGTGAAAGCCAAAGCGAGTGTACCGCTGGTTTGCATCCATTCATTCGTTCCTTCCACTCCTCACTCATCTCCTCCTTTGCACCAACCGGCAGGCCCCGAAGATGTGCGCCCGCGTGCTGCCGGTCTCCGTCCTCCTGCTGCTCGTCCGGTCGGTGCGGGCGGGATCGTGAGTTCTTGCCGTCCTCCCGCCATTCCCGCTCGTTCCAGCGATCCTCCGGCTGATCCGGGCAGTTCGTTCGTGCTGTCCGTCGAGTTCGCGTGTTGCGCGGCGCTCTCGTTCGTTGCGGGACTGGCGAGTGGGCTCTTCTTCGCGTCGTGAGCTCTCCAAACTCCAGCAATCACTCCGCTTTAATTGCAGAAAGACGGACGAGTGGCCGCGGGCGGACGGCGGGGCGGACATCGAGCAGCAGGCCGACCGCTGGGAGCTCACCGCGTGGTACGCCGAGCACGACCTCTAACCGTGTGTGTTCGATAAACAACGAGATTTGGGTTGGTGGGGAGTAGCGGGCAGTCTCTCTGGTTTGCAACCGGAAACAAGTCGAACTCGCCAGCGGAAAATTCTCCGACGCGCGTTCATTCCCCGCCGTCTGACTGGGTGACGAAAAGCGCAGAGTGATCGGAAATACTGGAGGCATCCTCTGCGGAACGCGAGTTGCCGTTCACAACAAACGGACGAGCCGCCGCCCCGTTCGCGTCGAAGCGGTGGGAAAGTCGGCGATTTGGCGCCCGGCCGGCCGCCCCCCGCCTTTCTTCTCGCCTTTCGCCGCCGCGTTCCTCCGCTGCGTTTCGGCCCGCGCGCCGATTTGCGGTGGTGAAATCGGAACGGCGGGTTTTTGCTGGTTTACGCGTCCACCTTCGGCCTCGCCTCGTCCATTTATCTCCGCGACCACTCTCTGCCCGATCCCTCGAATACTCTGCCGTTTAGAGCGACGAAATGCGGCAGTGGATCCCGCCGCTGCTCCCGCTGGTTTTGTTGGCGGGCGTTTTGGCCGGCCGGTCGGCGGTCTTCGACTCGTGAGCTCCCCCCCTCACCCTCTTCGCTCACTCGTCGCATGCAGGAAGCCGGTTCTGCAGTGACCGCCGAGTATTCACGGTCAGCAACTCCCTGCTGCTGCAGCTGGACGTGGGACGATCGGAGCGGGAGTTCGAGTGAGTGGGCGCCCTCTGCTCCCCCGTTCCTTCCGTTCGATGCAGACTGCTCGCGGATTTTGGCGGCTGCGCCTTCCGCCTGCTGGTGGGGCCGTCCGCGGGCGACGAGTGGAACAAAACGACGCGCGTGGAGCAGGCGGGCAACGGCGAGTGGCCGCCGTCTTCCCGCCGCTCACTCCCGTCCGCTCGCTTCAGCCCCCGGCCCCCCCGCTTCGCCTGTTCGGGCCCGACGATCGTCGTGAACTTCCGCCGCAATTCGTTCCGCTTCACGGCCGACCGGACGGCCGCCGAAAGCTTCCGCTGCGCCCCGACGATCACGCGCACGCCCGACGGCTTTCGGCCTGCTCGTCGAAGTGCGCGGCGACGAGCTGCCCGCCGGCTTCGGCGTGTGCGCGGTGAGGGGCCGTCGCCGTCGTCCTGCTCACTTCTTTCCGCCTCTTCGGCTTGCAGGTGAGTGCGGCCGGCTGTCCCGTGCGCGCGCCTGGACGTTGTGGAAGGTCGTCCTGCTGCTCGTGTTCCTCGCCGCCTCGATTGGGTGAGTTCTTGGTCGAGTGATCTTCCCTCTCACTCCTCCTCGCCTTGCAGCTCGACCGTCTGGTGCGTGTGGTGGGTGTACCGCCTGTTCAAGAGCGTCCCGATGGTGTGAACACCGCCCGCCCGCCTTCTTCACTTCTCCCTCACTCTCCACGAGCTCTCAGTTTCGTCCACTCTTCGCATTCTCGCTGTCGCTTTCGTCCGTTCCGCTCGGGTCTTTTTACGTCGTTCTTTCCAATAAACTCGTCCACTGGAAGAAGGAAAGTTCGAGTTGGTTGGGAGAAGGCGACCGGCAGCCACACGCCAGCTCGGAGCAGACGGGAGTGGGAAACGGGCATTCGGTGTAGTTGAAGGCTGGTTTGCGGAAGCGTCCGTTTGGTGCGCGTATTCCGAATCAAAGCAAACGAGCGAGCGGAACGATAGCCTGCCAGAGCGCTCCACAGATCACGCTGATCGGGCACGAGTTTTCGTCGTCGCCACTTCGGGAGGGACCGTTTAAGCGGATCGAAAGGGAGTGGCCGGCGGCTTACGATTTGGAGAACTTTCGAGCAATCAAGCGGCCCTTCCACTTAAGGAAAGAAGCAGCGGGAAGGGGAAAGTCGCGCGCCAAAATGAGCGGGCGACCGTCGCATTCCGGCCTTTTCTCTCTCCGCGTGCTGCTCACCTCGACCGTTCTCTCGAATGCCGTCGGGTTCGATTGGCTCTTCAACGGAGAGAAGAACGCGCAACTCCTGAAGATGAGCGTCGGGACGCCTTGTAAGCAAACAAAGCCATCCGGTTGGTCCCATGCTGGACCTGGGCTAGTCTGATGCGAGTTCGCGGCTGAGCAACGCCTCGTTTCAACCTCTCTGGTTCGTCCACTTGTGTGTTCTCTTATCCACCGTCCTTCTTCCCTGCGAGTGGAAGGCCAGTCCTTTAATAGAGCCTGAGGTTGAGAAGACATGATCGTGAGCGGCCGTCCCTCTCCCTAAGGATCGAAGGAGGCGGCGGGTGGTTCCAGCGGAAGCCGATCAACCAGCAGGCCCGTTTGCGACCTCCCGGCGGCGGCCGACCGACGGCTCCTGCTCGTTCGTCCGCTCGCTGCTGGACAAGACGGCGGACCGCGTGGTCGTCTTCCCGCTCGACCGGTGGAAGAAATCGGGAGCAATCGCTTTCGAGGCTGCTTCAAGAGTACCGGGCAGTCGGGAGTCATGTCCGTGGGCACGCGGCCGGCCACTCGCTACGGGTACTCGTCAGAGGCGGCTGGGTGAGCAATGGACAACGCACACATGGGGGCGACCACGAACAAGCACAAATGTCCCCCCTGGCTGTCCTCCGGCTCGCACACGAACGCCGCGAACTTCCGCGTCTTCCTCTCGCTCCAAACGCCGACCCGCGAGCTGCCGCTCCCGAGAACCAGGAGGAAAGAATGCGCTCGGATGACTCGAACGTCCACTTGCCGCTCACCCCCGCCCGACTGACCGCCGCCGACTACCTGGAGCGCACAACGAGAGCTGCGGGGCGCGCGTCGGCTTCGTGGACGAGGGGACGATCCGCCTGCCGTCTCCCGCTGCCTGCTGCTGGACTACCAGCAGCTGCAGCTCGGCTTCTCCGATCGCCTCTGACCACGGGCAAGGACAAAAGGAGGGCTGTTCGTTGCAGTGGATTGGCAATGCGAACGGCTGATCGTGACTGACGGCTCAACTGACAGAAACTCAACGAATCGCTCTTATTTTACGAAGAGAAAATCTCTTTTCATTGGAGGATGAAACACAACTACTCGATCGCTTGCGTGTTTACGGACGGCGCATCGATCGGTTTGTAGCCGCTGTTCTGCATCAAGGAGCGGCAGATGGATTCACGCTGGCCATTGCGCGTTTTCGTTGCTCGAATCCTTCGGCTTGGACCCGGCGAGCGGCTCGATTGCGGAGCGGCGGAAGCGGCAGCATTCCAGCTCGTTTGTTACTCTCGGCGCGAGTGATTCCTTCCTGCGGACAGGACCGCCGTCTTTATTCCGCCGTCAACCGCCAACATAAACTCCGCCCACTGCCTCGAGCGATCAACGATGTCAGCGGAGTAGCGTAGCGGCGGGCTCCAAAGGCGAGTCGGCGGAGGGTTTTTGCTGCAGCCGGCAAACAATTCTCTCGTGCGTCCACTCACCCAAGAAGCCACCGGAAGAACGTCTTGTGGCTGTCGGCCATCCGTCTTTCAAACGACGTGTTGGCGGGCGAAACGGGAAGAACACGTCGATGGCGTAGGGCGAGGAATGAACGAGAGAGGTGGGAGAAGAATCCTGTACTCGTTCCGACGGCCCCCTTCGTCCACGGAGGCCTCTCTAAAATTGCAGCCGGTTGATAGTTTTTCTTTCACCTCCTTGAGCAAGCAAGCATTGAACGGTGAGCCAGAACTGTCGAGGTGTACATCGACATTGTGGCATCACTGGAGGCACGGTAACGTTCTCCAAAGTTCTGTCGAATGTGGCGTTGATTGATCCGTTGAATGTAGTGATTTACCGGCAGCTGCTGTCCTGGTGGCAAACGGTTAGCGAACCCCTTTGGGCGTTTGCATAAAAAGCACGACTGGCGAATTCCGGTATGGGCGTCAGACTAAGCACGTGGCATCGCCACCCTAGTGCTTGTTTTATTCTTTCTACGTTGAAGAGCACAGCTGAGGCATTGGAAACTCGTACTCGGCTTGTTCGTCTTTGGTTTCGCCAATTTCCGCGAATCAACGTAGAAGTATCGTGTAAGCTATTGAAATCTTGCGATAATCGTTTAGCAGCATCTCCTCCAACGTTCAAAGCAGACGAGCGGTCTGGAGGTCGTGCACACATTGTCTACAAATTCGTTTGGCATGATTTGTAGTTGCAGCAACATTCACGGAGAATTCTGGGATTGCTCCTTGTTGGCTCATCTTTCAACAATCATCAAGCGAGCTATTCGCGTTGAATCAAGAGTATTCTTGTAAAGGGAATTGAAGCGAAGTTTCCCGCGTCTTTCGTTGGTGCCGCGAGAGAAAACGAGAACGGCGAGGGGTGTTGATGTTTTCTGAGAATCGCGTTATGTGTGCGATTGGTTCTTCTTTTGGGTCAAGCTTGCGATCAAATTGAAGCAACGATTATTCCGTGCAGAATTGGATCGCGTTTTGTGTGACCGCGGAAAGATTTGCTTGATCGATTCTTCTCTTGACCTTGCCGTTCTATTATTCCGCCCGCCATATCAGACAATTGAAGTGTCTAAAAAGGTGCCTTGCCTGACTCGCCTTTTGATTGCTTTCTCGTCGGATGGACGACAAATCCATTTGATGAAGAGGTAATAGGGGTTATGCACGCTGCGTCATGCCATTCCGATGAGCTGCAGTAAATGATCGTTCGCTTGTTAGTCATAGGGGCCCGCTAGGGTTTGTTTTTTAACCGGCCAAATGGGTCGTTCGATTTGTGTAGCCAAGAATAGCAGGCAGCTCGTTGTTCTGTCGCGGGTCTTCACGCTAGACAATCGCCGCGCAAAAAACTTGCCAAGCATCGTTTAGGTCTTGTGGCCACATTCCGTCTCCTGTCGAACGGATCATGTCGTTTTAATTCGATTTAAAGGGTGTTCTGGTTGCTTTACGGAGCGGTCATTTTGATGCAATTTTTGATTTCATTGCTAACGTCTTGTGTGCGGGCGATCAACAGTGCTGAGCGTGGATGAATTCAGATTCGGCGAGATGTACAGTGACGTCCGGACGAAGTGATTTGATTGCTGATCGCTTTTCAAAAGACGAATGTAGTCGTTTGTTCAATGAATTATTCCGACCTTGACCTCTTTGTACCACCATGACGAAACGGCAGCTGTTCGTAGAAGGAATTCCGCTCTCCATTTCCTCGATTTCGCGTATACCATTCTTGATTTTAGCGGCAAACGTTCGCTTCGTTTTTTGCTGCCGGTAAAAACGGCGATTCCTTAAAACATTCCAAAACTGCATTTGATGGCCGACAACTAGCCGGTTCGAATCACTCGTTTGTGACAAGTCGATGAACCCGTTTGGACTTGAATCCAAACGGGGAAATCTGCATCTTTCGGATTGCTAGTTCATGCGAAGGAGATGGGATGTTTCGAGGAGGGAATTTCTTTTGCCGTTTTGAATCGCGTTGAGCGTCGCGATTGTTCGGCTGATTGGTTTTCGTCTTTGGAAGCTTGCGTTTAATCGGGAGCAGTGATTCATTTTGGTCGTTTAATTTTACGGCATGCGGGATTAAAACAGTGAATTTCTTTGAGAACACGCCCTCATTTCGCCACACTCGGGCCGAATTGAAGTTGAAAGCCACGCCCTGCTGTACGCTCGACTACCAAACGCCACAAATAAAATGGCCGTTCTTTGGTCAGCGTGTTGTTGAATGCGAAGTGGCATTTCGATCAACCACTTTCAGCAATCGGTGATCGAAAATGCGTTAATTCCGGCTCTTCGCCCCTTTTCTGTAGTTCTTCGAGCGATAACAACTGAGAGCGGCAAGAAAGCCAGAAGAGATCTTTCACGCGCAAAGCATCGTTCTTGCTAGCTTGGTGTTCGTTTTTACCGCGAGTTGGGATGATTGCGTGTACCGTGACATTCTAAGATCAAAAGACAGGGTGTTTCCGGTTTATTCCGTTCCTCGTGCCCCTTGCGTGTTGTTAAGAGCTCACAGATGTTGTTTGCAGTGCAGTTGGTGATCGAAACGAGTTAAGCTAGGGGTTGAGCAGGTGTATAACGTTGTTTAGCCACAAAAATTGGAAGGACAATTCCGTTCTCCCACGGCGCCCTTGGAGTGAAACAACAGACAATGCGTTATTTTAAGTTGCTCGCAGAAGAATTGTCCTGTTCCACAATTTATTCCGCAGTCAACTCTAAGTGTCGGTAGAACAGTCAAATGGATTCGTTACAAAGTCGGGAGGATTCGTAACAGCTTCTTGTGGTCTCTCATCATTTAGTAGCTTGAACACGTGAGTCGAGCTGCACGCACGGAATGCTTCCCTTTATTGTTGAGTTCTCGGCTTTCCTTTGTTCAAATTCCGTTAAGTTTTTGTTTTGTTTAACGCGTCTTTGCGACCGACGTGTGCGCGATTGACGACTGCTGTTCGTCAAGATAAAAGTCGATCGTGACAACGCTTGCATTTGATCAAATTCCGTTTCAACTGCCGTTTCGGGGACTGATTGAATGAACGTTCGATTTCAAGCGTGTTTGGGAGTTGGATCTAGCTCAGATTTATTCCGTGAGCTGTTGGCGCGAAACGTGCAAAATTGATTGCTGCGGGGAATCCTTTCTTTCATACCAAGATCTTCTCGCCTCACACGCAGAAATTTTAATTCCGTTTCCCACTTTATTTCGAACAGGTTATCCACAACAAGCGGTAAGGATCTTTCGTTGCTGTTTGTTCGAATGCACAAGCCATTCTTCCAACTGATCGATCAACGTTTGATTGTTTCTAACCGACGACGGGATGGGCAGCATTTCGTTTCCATCGTGAAGGCCACGTTCTTTCTCTCCGGCATTCCACGGGGGACTCACCTCTTCCATTCCGTTCCAGTCGAACATCGAGCAGACGGTCGACCATCGTTGGTGTCCTGTTTGCATTATAGTCCCTCCTGTTGGCGATCGCGTGACAGCGGTTTCTTATTCCGTTCGGAGGGCGGTTAGTGTGTAGAAGGCGCCTATCAATCCGTTGTTCTACCAATTCGAAGAGCTGGAAGAAAGCAAAGTGAGTAAAAAGGCCAGAAAAGAAACAAGTCGGAACGAAAACTCACAACAGAAATCTTCCCAAAATTGACGACCGCCGGCCGACCGAAACGAAGCGAGCGGACGTAAACGGCCGGCTGGTGTCTCCCGCCCGCTTATCACCGCAAACGGGCACGCAAGCCCCACCGCTCTCGATCGCTCCGCCAGTGGCAGTCGTTTCTGTTTGCTCATTGATGCTGGAGAGCGGGCTTATCGGCCGGCGGGGAAGTAGGGCGACTCGTTTCTTCTCGACTTTACGAAAAGAAAAGCCACTCGAGCGACTGAAAATCCAGCCACAAGCGACGAGAGAAACTCGAATGACAAGCGAGCACCCGCTTGAACGCAAAGAAGTCCTGCCGTCCACGAAAGCAGCGACAATGGACTTCGCGTCAAAAGAAACGTTCGAAAGAAACGCTCATGGTCGTTCTCAGCGGCCAATCGCCTTTCACGCACAAGATTCGTCCCCGCTTCTCAAACACAAATCGCTTCGTCTTTTGACCAGCCGTTCTCGACGCCCTCACTCCTGGTGCATCCATCCGTTCATTTCACTCCTTTTTCTATGCCAAGCCGGCAACCTCCCAACATCTCCCCCACTTGGTGCCCCTCTTCGTCCTCCCACTGCTCGTCCGATCGGTGCGAGCGGGATCGTCAGTTCTCGCTGACCTCCCCGCTTTCCCGCCTCCTTCTTCCGCAGGTTCGCGCAGACGCCGTCGGTGCAGTTGCTCGGCGCGTCCCTGCGCAGCCGCAGGTCGGAGAACAAGTGGAAAGGGCTCTACGTTCTGGAAGTTCGCGGCAGGCACGTGTGCGGGTGGATGTTGGACGCATGTTCGCGTGCAGGTAGTCGCTGAAAGCGGGGACCCTCCCGGCAGACTCCACTGCTCCGCTCGCCCACTCACTAGCCATGATCCGTGTACTACGTCCAGAACATCGTGCACGGACCAGTCCTCAAAGATCAGGTCGTCCATGCGCACACCCTTTCTCTCGAGCACGCACTATGGCGAGCGGCCTGCAAACGAGTGGGCGATTCGCTCTGCACGTCAGACAATCCCGCAGCTACCCGACTGCGCCACGTAAGCACGCCCAACGACGCCCGCGGAGACGATCAGGCCGCGCGTGTCGACGAGCTCGTCCGCGTACTCCAGCGGCCGGTGGCGGCGGAGCGCCGTGAGCATCCGATCGCGATCGATCGTTTTGTCCACGTGCTCCAGCTTGGGGTCCACCGCCGCCCTCTCGCTAACGTCCAGCGCGTTCACTCCCGCATCGTCCGTGCCGCCGCTTTCGTTTTGGAACCACCCCCAAACGGAAGCCACGCAAAGAGCAGGAAGCTGAACGCCCGCATCTTTGCGATCGAATGGACGGGCCGGCGGAAGAACGAGCGCTTTTTACCGATTCGCCTCGATTGCTCCGCCTTCTGTAGCCGGCCGAGTCGAACGAGCGGAGCGGGCGGCTGCGCAAAAGTCGGCCGGTTTCTCGCCCGAATGTTCCGCTTGTTGCTTCCGGCCGGCCGGTTTGCAGCGATTCGTGCGGGGCCCGTCCGCCTGTTGCGAGCGGTTGGACACGCGCCCGAACAAATTCGAAGGATCAGCGGCGACACGGCCAAAACAAACGAAACCGATTTGTTCGAAGCAAGAGCGCCAGTTCGTTGGATGTTGAGTTTTCGGTCGTCCCGTCCGACGAGCGGCGGCAAGCAAGACGCCCTCGATGGGCGGGAAGGTTCGACGACCACGCGGCTCCCGCAGGCACCTGCAATTGGAACGACCGGCCACTCGTCGCTGTGACCTCGCAGGAACCCAGTGAACATAATCGGACTTTTTTCTACTTTGTTTGCCCGCACTTTGCGTGAACCACAATTTCCTTCATTTGTTTTAAAAAAGATGCGACTGTTGCGGAAACGCGAGCCATTCATTGGCCGTGATGGCAGAAAGGCTTGAAGCTCTCGTCCGTCGCTTTCTTGACGGACGATTGGAAGAACGATTTGTGGGATGCCCGCGCCCTCTTAAAGATGAGACAAACCGATCTGAAAGGCAAGCCGCCAACTGTTTGCCCAGCACTTTCTCATGGGCAGCAAACTGTGCTGACCTCTGCGCAACGTGTGATCGCTGGGCGTTGGGTCGAACGGGCGGGCGGCTTGGGGTTGACTGCAGCCCACCGCTCACTCACTCACTCTTCGCCAACAGTCGACTCGGAATGCAGAGCGCGCAAGTGGTGGAAATCCGCGCCGCTGGACCAAGAGCTTCGAGGTGAGTGTTGGAGAATTCCGGTCGTTGTTTCAATCTTTTCTGTAGCTTCCCCCGCACACGAAGTCGTTGCTCGGCGGAAAGCAGAGGTTTCGCGAGTGGCCGCCGCTCCGGGGGGGGGGGGGGGGGCCCGGCGGGGGGGGAAAAAAAAAAGAGGGGGGGGGGGGCCCCCGGGGGGGGGAAAAAAGGGGGGGGGGGAAAAAAAAAAGGCCTGGGGGGGGGGGGGGCACCGCCAAAATCGGCTGAACGGGGGGCCTAAGTCTAGCCGCCGGTCGGTGGAACGACCGACGGATCTGGATTCGCGGTTCGGCTCGTCAGTGGGCGCTCCTTCTCTTCGTCTTGTTCAACCTCTCCCGCTCTCGCTCGGGGGGACCGGGGGGGCGTTTAGAAATGACCCCTACTTTTATTACGACACCCGCCGCCAAGCGAAGATCCCTTACGCAGATGGGTGAAAGACGTTCCCGAAATCCGTCTGCCAGGTTTGTTTCGAGGACGCAAATCTTCTTCGTTTGTGCTGCTCGCGACACCGCTTCTGCCGGGATTGCTGGCGGCAGCGTGCAACCACACGGGAGGGCATTGGGCGGTGGAGTGCTCGGGCGACCGCTGCACTCGGTTGACTGAACACCACTTGGAGCAGCGGGTGACGACTGCTTGGCACCGATTGGTGCTGGAGAGCTACGTTGCGGTAGGCGGTAGGGAACGACAATCCTCGATGATCCATCGTTCAGGCCAAGCCGCGGCTCAAAACGTTGTGTGCGGGCAACGTGCGACAAGATTTGGAGCCTGGTGGGCGGCCGCTCGTCCATTCTGGTCACTGCACTGCGGGGGCTCGTTTTGTTTCGAGTGCCGACCGGTCGCCTTGTGCACACTGGAAGCGGTGGAGGACACGCGAAACACCGCATGGATCACGAGGAACACGAAGAAGTGTCCTCGGTGCCAAGCTGGGCCTTTGCTCCACGCTTCTCTTCAGCCTCTTGCAGCGAACATCGAGAAGAACGGCGGCTGCAAACCACCTTATTTGCGGCAATCATCGCTGCCGGCACGCGTTCTGCTGGCGGTGCCTGCAGCCGTGGTCCGACCACAACCGCAAGATGTGCAGCGGGCGGCTGTCCGAGCGAACCGACACGAACGACGGCCGTCACCGTCGCGGGGCGCGAGAGATCAAAAGGGCGAGTCTTAAAACCGAAACTGTTGAATCTCTTTCTTCGAGCTGCTTTCGGAGATTCACGTTCCAGCGAGACAACACAATCGAGCCGCCATCCAAGTGGCCGTCGAGTGTGCCGCCGCCGCCCATCGTTTCGCGGCCTTCGGCGTCGTGTTCCACCATTTTCTGGCTGGAATCTCGAATCGCATCGTGTTCCACTGCCTCTCCAAGCATCTCCACCACGCACTGGAACGGCTGGAGGCGGCGATTCACGAGCGACCCGGCCGAAAAGCTTCTGCTGCACTGCGAACTGCGTTCGCCGATCGTTAGGAGCCCTTCGGTCAAAGCAGAACGAACTCGTTTGTTTCCGCCGCCAGGTGAACGAAGGCGGCAGTCCGCGGACTCTCAGCGGCTTGTGTCGCGCACAACGGACAAGCGGCAATGCGACGCTCACGTGTTGTGTTTGTCTCGTGGTTGTTGTTGCCTTCTGCTGCTACGCCATTTGTTCCCTGACGCTCCCTACTTTCTACTTTGCGGGCGGTGCGGGAATGGTCTTGATGGGTGCTTTGTCTTGCTGTAGTCTTTGTTTTTCTTGAAATACAGAGTGGTCCTATCAAAAGTTCGGTCAAAAATGGGGTCGTGTTCAAACTCGTCCAGCAAAAGCTGTTTAATGGCGGCTATGAAGCGAAGAAAAGGATCGCGTCGAACCACTAGCTATTTTCGGAAGATGCGGGACGTGTTCCCAACGAGCGCATTTTTTCTGCTGCCCAGCTGAAAGAAGCCCGAGCCCGCATGAGAACGAGATGCCAGCTTCTCTGCGGCGAACACACACTTGAATTCGTGGCGTGGAAGACGCCCGCATTCGAGCGGCCGGTTGGCTGCCCTCTTTGCACACGGCCGAGAAGAAAGGGGATGGCGGAGAGAACGGGTGTTTTTTGCCGTCTGTCCCCGCTCGCCGCCCATCGCCCCGTCCGCGCGTTGCTCGCAGGCGGGCAACAAAAAGACGGCAGCAGGCGGGATGAAGGGGGCAGGAGGCCCGATGTGATCGAGTTGGCGAACTTTACCACGTCGAGTTGACTGCTTTTTGCTTCACAAGAGACCATCTTCAGAATCGATTCAATGGTGAACATTTATTTTGGCGTGCAGGCGGGCGACAGCTCGCCTTTGACCGCGACCGCCGGCCGCCTTCCGCGTCGTCCAAGAACGAATCCAAATGTTTTTAGTCGACGAGCCAACGGAAGCACTGGCCGGTGGGCGGAGGCAAACTCCAGGGCCTCTTCGTGTTCGGCATCAAAACAAAGAAACAAAATGCGAGACTCAGAAACTGTTAGCAAATTTATTGGGCGTGAAAACGCCAGCTCATACAGTCAATCGTATTGGTATTTTTTATTCATCGTCTCACTTTCAAACCTGTGCTTCGAAAGCCGACGGCTTAGCCACTGGACTATCGTGCTTCACAGCGTTTTGGCGAATAACCAGCGTGTGACGGCGCTTCGCGCCGTCCCCAGCTGGGGGAGCGTTAGGCTGGTGCGTATCGAAATTTTGTCGACGCTGTTTGACAATCCAAGTGCTCGTTGCTACGAGAACGCGCCAGTCGCGCTTACAGACGTTCGGTTCGATTGAAACACGACACAAAGGATTTGTTTCTAAACAAAACTGCCCTTCAGTTGATCTGCCCCACGGCGCCAAGAAAAACGGACGCGAATAGCGAGGACCGCTCGCAAGTGAGTATTTAAGAGCTACGCGCGCAAAGTGCTGTCCATTATCGACAACGATGCCCAGCAGTCTGTTTTGATGCTAGCAAACGGAAAGAAGTGAATAGCGGTAGCGGTAACCGAAAAAACCTGCCGCTAACCCGAATTAGGCTTCCACTACAAAACGATTTATTACTCCTCAACAGCCAAACGTTTGAAAAACTGAAACGGTGATTCGAAGAGCAACTATGTGTTGGACGTTCTGCCACGTTTCAGGAGAATCCGTCCACTCACGGCCAAACCCGCCCGCTGTTGCGTGATATCAGGGGTGTGGTTCGCGTGAGCCGCAGTGGCCAAGTGGGCAAGAACAACAACAAAATGCAGTTCGCTAGAAAGTCCGAAGACTGCTCTTCCAACGAGCCCACATCACGCCATAACGTCAAGTGCGCGATGAGAACGACGAGGTTGAAATTCGCCAAGTTTTCAAACCGACACACAATTTTAGGTCGAATTCCGTTGCGAAATCGACCTTTCATAAACACGAAATTTAGCTGGAAGCGCAAGATTTTTAGATTGATTATTTTTAGTTTTTTGAAAAAAATTGGAGCGTCGAGAACGGCGCCTCCGAGTGTGAACCCTTCGATTTTTCGCTCGACTTTTGCGACTTTGAGCGATCACAACTTCTTGAACGACATTCCTATTATGCCGTTAACTGATGGAATGTCCGTTTCAAGGCGCACTTTTGTCCACAGGCGGGCGAATTCGAACGGCGGCGCGGAACGGTACGGCGCCGAACGTCGGCACGGAACGTTGAACGTGCCCGTCGCCGGTCGAATGCACATTTCGGACTTCGCGCCTGCAACTTCCTCTAGCCAGAAAAAATTTCAGATCGATTGGAGCAAGCGCTAAAAGTTGAGGTGCGAGAGCGTCGGACAAACGGACAATTTTACGCGCTTTACGAGAGGATCTGTAAAGCTATTGAAGGTCCGCTTCTGTTTTTCGGCCGACGGCCGGCGCGAACCGAAGGTGGACGACGCGGAGGTAACGAACTTCCTCTCCCGCTGCGGACTCACGTTTGAACGGTGACAGTCCGAAGTCATTCGTCACTTTTCGTTTCTCGTCGAGCGACCGCTTCGGCGGCTGTCAATCATCAAACGAGTCTTCCAACCGCGGACTTGTGCACCCACTTCGGCAATGCGGAGTATTCGACGTCCACTTTTCTCATGCAAACTCCGGCAGAACCCGACGGAACGAAACGAAGAGGAGCAAATGGAAAGCGAAAGCAGGCACTCGTGGCTTTCTGCACTCCCGCGGACGGCTGCTCCATTCCCTCCGCTCTGCTCGCCTCCAGCCGCCCGCTCGTCGATCCAATGGGCCGCCGGTTCGTCTTCGCCTTCGTCGGGCTGCTCGCCGTCGTCTTCCACGGGGCCGATGCCGCCTTCCCCGCGTGCGTGAATCCCACGATGATGGGAAACAATCCAATGCTGTGAGTTCCTTGCACCTCCCTGATTCGTCTAATCCACCTTCAGGGACTTGAAAACCTGCAAGAACACGATGGTCGAGGTCGAGTTCGCGGCGGACAAAGCGGCCTTCGTTCAAGTGAAACCCAATGGTGAAACGAAGTGAGTCTTCTCCCTCGGCCTCCTTCACTTCTTAATCGCCTCTTATTGACAGGCTCACTCTGAACATCGGCCAGTGCGAGATCCCCTTGGAAGCGAAGATGGAGAGCGGCGCTTTGAAGTTCTTCCACGGTAAGTGGCTTCTCTTCTCTCTCAACGTGACGCGGTTCTCGTTTTAGTCGAGAACAACATCGTTGTGGACTTCACCGGCTACGCGCTCTTCCAGGTGCAGGGCAACGGAGGTTTCAGCACGTTGAACGCGAACGTGATGAACCCGGGCATCTGCGCCTGGAAGACGCTGGTGCTCGTTGCAGACACTCCGGGATTCATGCAGACGTCGGTCGGCATCGTCGTGCACAAAGGAGCGGGCGCGTCGATCTTCAACGTCTACGTGCGTTCCGCCCGCCCATCTCCGCTCATTCCTGATTGCTGCAGAACGAGGACGGCGGGTACTTGGACGAGGTGCGCACCACGACGACCACAACTACAACCACGACCACAACCGTTCGTCCTCCTCCTTTGCTCACTTCTTTCATGCTTCCTTTAGACCACCACAACGACAACTACTACGACCACCACTACCACCGTTCGTTCCTCCGTTTCCTCGCCCGTTTACGCTCGCTCTAGACCACTACAACGACGACGACGACACCACTCCCGTCCCGACCACCCCGAGCACGAAGGCGCAGGCTGCCGGCAGCAAGAAGACGCCGAAGGACGGAAAGAAGAAGACGACCGAGGGCGGCGTTCAAGGCGAGTCCGCGCCCTCCCTTCTGCCCTCATCTCCCGCCTTGCAGCCGGCGGGATCCTGTTCGGGACGGTGGCTTTCGTCGGGCTGGTGGGCGCGGTGGCGAGCGGCCTCTCGATCGTCCTCGTGCTCAAGCGGAAGCTCTTCAAGCCGCCCGCCCCGCCGCTCCGTCCGCTGGACCCGCTGGTCGGCTGAGCGACTCTAAGGGCCATCAGGGATCGTCCTTTCGTTCTGTTGTGCCGCTTGTTCCTTTTCGTTTGTGTTCACGAGTGAGTAGAGGATAAAGCTTGTTTAAAAGTGTCTGGTTTGCGTTCACTCCCTCCGCTTTGGCAAGCAGAACGAGAAGCAATTGAATCGTTCACACGCTCGTTCGATCTTTCACGAAGTTCACGCCTGTCGTCTGGTGGCAGCAATCAACAACTTAAATCTCCATTTTGCGTTGATAATTGCCGGTCGTTTGAGGACGACGTATTTCGTGCAGAGGCGCCCGCTTGTTGTTCCAGCGGCCGCGCAGGTGTTCCTAATGGCTTTTCGCGGCGTCCCGTTCAAAAGTTCGCGCCGACGGGTGCGAAGGGCAACAACAAGCGGGCGTTCCCACTACTCGCCCGCTCGTTCACGTCTTTTGGAAGGCCGCCCGCCGCGGACGGACGAAAGGCGGCGGTTGTTGATCGTCTCGCCGCCGCTTGCGAAACGCCGCCGCCCGCTTTCCCAGCGCCCGGCCGCCGTCTTCCTCTTCTCTCCGCCGCCCCTGCCCGACCGACCGGCCGGCCCCCATCTTCGCGCTCCAAGCGCCCAGCCGTCTTGTTTTCGGCGCAAGGACCACGCCTGAACGCGATTTTGCGCCGCTTTCCCGCTGTTCACACTCCCAGCCGGGCGGCCGGCGCGCGAATCGGCAAGGCCGGCGATTCTTCTCGAAGATCTTTCCGCCCCGCCTTCCTCCGTTCCTCCCATCGAATCTTCGCGAAGACCAAACGGAGCAGAAAAGCGGACGGGGGTCTTGCTCGCACGCACTTCTTTGCGGTCCTCCGGTTGTTGGAGGGTCCTTCAACGTTTTGTCCGCATCACACACGTGCAATTCGGGTGTCAAGCAGAGACGGGTGTCGATCGCCTTTATCCTTGATTTCCACCTTTTCGTGTCCGTTTATTTCAGCCGAAAATGAGCGTCCGGAAGCTGATAGAGATCCGCGCGGCGGACAACCGCTGCATCTTCAGCGCGGACTCGTTTGCCGCCGAGCTGCGCAAGCCGGAGAACGTGAACAAGAAGGTAAGTCGAGCTTCTTTGGTCAGCTCTGACCCCCTCCTTCATTGCAGATCGCCATCGTGATTCCCGTGGGCAGATATCCGCTGCGGCAAGTCCCCCCTGCTGAACCACACGCTCCGCTACCTCAAGTGGCGGCAGGCGGGCAGCCCGGCGGACGTCGAATGGACTCAAATGCAGCTGCCGGGCGGCGGCTTCAAGTACGCCAGTGGCCGCAAGCCGGAGACCAAGGGAATCGACGTGTGGAGCGAGTTGCTGCCCTTTAAGGCGAGTGTTTCTCCTTGTCGCTCATTTGTGTGTTCAGAACGCGAAAGGCGAAGAGTTCCTCGTGCTGCTGTGCGACACCCAAGGCCTCTTCGACAACCAGACGGAGCAGCAGAGCCGTGCCGCGATCTTCGGAATCGCGACCATATTGGCCAGTGTGCTGGTTTGTCCATCCATCCGCTTCAACTTCATTCGTTTACGCCTTTTTGCAGGTGTTCCCACGCAAGGACCCGCCCGGAAGCAACGACCTGGCCGGCCTCGCCCAGTTCACCGAGTTCTCCTGTCAAGCGCCTTGAGCGGAGAGAGGCAGGCGGACGAGAAGCCGCTGCAGGCGGGTTCTTTTCTCCAATTTCAACGCTAATCCCGCTCGTTTAACACCTGATGTTCCTTATCCGCGACTGCTTGCTGTGGGCCACGAGTACGGATTCGCGGCGGGCGCCGAATATGTTGCCGGAGCTGGAACAAGAGGCGGCGGAGCTCCCCGAAGCGCGCCCCCTGGAACGTCCTGAACCGCTCGTACGCGCACAAGTCCGCCTTGCTGCCTGCCGATGCCCAAGCCGCGCGGAGTCCCAGAGCGGAAAGCTCGAAGGTGCGTCGTCTCTTCGGTTCCCTTCCTTTCACTCGCCTTCGATTGCAGAAATGGGCGAGGACTTCGTGCAGCACCTCCGCCAGTTCGTCGAGGGCATGGTTGAGAACTTGGAGCCGAAGACGATCGGCGGACGCGCAATCACGTGCGGCGAGCTCGCGGTCACGATCGGCGTTTTCCCGCAGATTTTCCTGAACGGCCACGCTGCTCAACGCCACCAACGTCCACCAGGTGATCTCAGCGTTCATTCGATTGATCGTCTTCTCCTGTTTGCAGCCATCGTTCGCGCCCAACTGAAGGCGATCGAAGAGCGCGTGTGCGCGGAGTTCGGCCGCCAACTGCAGGCCGAGTGCACCGGCCGTTCGGACTTCCGCGAGCGCTCCAACGTCCACTTCAAATACGGCCGAAGCGGAGTTCGCTCGCGAGCTCGTCAACTGGGGAGGAGTCGCGGAGCAGCAGGCGGCCCGCGCCGACTTCATCCGCCGGATGGAGGCGACCGTCGAGCGCTACGAAACGCTGAACGCGGCGTGGCTCCGCGTCAAGCAGAAGACGGCAAGCGCCCGTTCGGCGGCCTCCCGTCTCCAGCAGACGAACGAGCAGTTGGCCGCCGCCCAGCAATCCAACGACGAGGGACTGCTGATGAAGATCCAAGCGAACCGTCCCGCCGTCCAGCACGCTCACGACGAGAAGATGGCGGAGCTCCAGCGGGTGGTCGAGCAGCTGGAAGCCGTGTCGGAACTGGACAAAAGGTGAGCTCTTCCCTGCTTCTCTTCCATCAATCCCTTGATGCTTGCAGTGTGTTCTGGAAACAACTCGGCCAGCTATTCGTCGAGGCGGTGGGCGCGATCCCGCCGTCCAACCAACCGGCCGCTTCGGGCGACCGCCCCTGATTCCGCCGAGATGCGCACTTAATCCCATTGTTTCGATCTTTTAATGTCTTGTTGTTCCTTCGAGTTCGTTTGTTTCCGGATAAACTAAAAGTTGTTGCGCTTGGAGCGGTGGATTTCAACATAGAATGCCGACCGTCTTGCGCGTTCTTCCACACTGCCACGAGGTTTTTGTAGGCAGCTCCGATTGCAAGGCGCATTAGGACCGAAACCTCAGTGGTTTGTCATCAAGATTTAAAGCGGCTGTGTGAACAGGAGGTTCGAACAAACAATTCGTTCAGAGAACGGTGGATGGTTTTTGTCGTTCGGAAACCTTTTCATGCACTTCTTTCGAGTCCGGATGCTTAAGTTCCGCAGCGTTTATTTAGAAAGGGACACAAAAGACGAACAATAAATTCAATTAGAACAGAATGACGAACGAAAGTGATTACTGAACGATGTCGAGAACGAACAGAAGAAGCGACCCAAAGGGTGACGAGCGAATCCAATTGCCTGAACGAAATAGTTGAAGTCCTTCGGCATCTCATTCGACCACTCACCTCACAAAATCGTGCAGTCGCTGTTCCGTTCGGCTTCTCGGCGCGCTTCGATTTCTCGCCGAATGCGCGCGTTCTCCTCCTCCGCCGCTTCTTCGCTCGCATTCCCGCACAAATTCGTCGAAGGCGGCGTCCAGGTGCGCCACGATCGATTCGAACTCGTTCACCAGTTCGCGCATCTCCCGCTCCTCCTCCTCGCGACGTCTCGCCTCTTCGCGTTCTCGCGCCTCGGCTTGGACACGCTCCAACTCGCGCTGACGACGCCGGGCCTCCTCTTCGGCCAGCCGACGGCGTTCGTCGGCCGCTCGCTCTTGGAGGATCGCGTCGTTCTGGCGGCTTTGGTCCTGGAAGGCGGCTTCCATCTTGTCCTCGAGCTTCTTGCGAGCGGCCGCCCGGTGCGACTCTTCGCCCCACTTGGGCGCTAGATCGAAGCGGCAGAGGGCGCCGGCCGAGAGCTTGCGGGTGACGGCGGAGAAGTTCGCGCGTCCGGTGCACTTCTGCTCCAGCTTCTGAGCGAACTCGTCCCCGAGTTGCGTGACGACGGCGTCGAGTTGACTCTTGACCAGAAGCTGGAAGCAAGTGACGGTGATTTGACGGCTTCATTCAGCTCCTGCCCACCTGCAAAACGTCGTCGCAGTCGGGCAGTCCGCCGTCCTTGAAGGTTTGGGCCAGCGTTTCGATCATCACGGCCAGCACGCCGCACGTGATCGCTTGTCCGTTGGTCTTCTTCGGCTCCAGCTTGGCCAAGGCGCCCTCGACGAACAGGCGGAGTTGCTGCTCGAATTCCGCGCCCATTTCTGCAGCGAACGGATGACAAAAGAAGCGCAGTAGAATGGACTCACCGCTCAGCTTGCCGCTCAGAGCGCCGCGCGGATCGGGCGGCGGCAGGCAGCAGGCGGACTTCTTCGCATACGAGCGGTTCAGGGCGCTCCAAATGGCACGCGCCTCTTCGTTTTCGGCCTCCTGCTCCAGCTCGATCACGTACTTCGCACCCGCTTCCAGGCCATAGTCTCCGTTCAATGTGCAGTCGCGCACCAGGAACATCAACTCCTGGAATGAAGGATGTTAGAGGAGACGTCAACAAGGACTCACTTGAAGCTGGCAGCCGCTCGTCTGGTTCGCGGGGATCGCTTTGCAAGCGTACTCCGCAAAGGTCGCCAAGCCGCTCAAGTCGGCGCTTCCAATCGGATCCTTCTGGTTGAAGATCTGCAATGAATCGACTGAAAAAGACACCTGCTGGAAACACACCAAAAGACTCGAAAGGAGCGTGGCAATGGCGAAGATGCCCGCACAGTCCTGCTGCTCCGTCCGGTTGTCGAAGAGGCCTTGGGTGTCGCACAGCAGCACGAGGAACTCTTCGCCTTTCGCGTTCTGAACACACAAGTGAGCGACAAGGAGGAACACTCGCCTTAAAGGGCAGCAACTCGCTCCACACGTCGATCCCCTTGGTCTCCGGCTTGCGGCCGCTCGCGAACTTGAAGCCGCCGCCCGGCAGCTGCACTCGAGTCCAGTCGACGCCGGACTGTTGGCCCTTGAGGCGGCGAAGGAAGTAGTTCTGCATAAAGGACTTCCCGCCACGGAATTTGCCCACGATGTTCACCACGGCGATCTGCAGCAAAAAATCGATTAGTGAGGGTTGAGCGGCAAGTTTACTCGCCTTTTTGCCGACGTTCTCCGGTTTGCGCAGTTTGGCGAGCAGCGGCTCGGCGGTGAACACGCAGCGGTTGTCCTCCTCGCCTTGGATCTCGACGAGCTTCCACACACTGGCGGACATTTCGAGCTGAAAGGGTCGATAGTTGGACGGGACGTACGCGAATTGAAAGAAAGACGGGGATTGAACGAAAAACGGGGATGACGAGCCACGGCCGTTTCTCTGCACTCTCGCACACTCTCCGCACCCGGACGAATAGTGGACGCCTTTTCCATCATTGCGTCAACACGACAATTTTAGGAGGCGAGTAGTACCGCAAAGCAGCAGGAAAACGATAAAGAAGACGCACGACGGCCGCTTGTCGATGAGCTTTGCTTCGGAATGCAAAATGATTGCTTCTCGACGGACGCGCAGGTGTACGGAATGGCTTTGCGCGCGAATTTCAAGCGTAAGCCGGCGCTCGACGCTTGCGGACGGCGGCGGCAAACGGATGCTTTCGCCTCGTTTGGACGACTCGCCTGCTTGTTCGCCCGCTCTTCTTTTCGGCCGGCCGCCCGGCACGCAAAAACGCCGAACGAAACGGAGCGAGCGGGCGTCGATCGCCGCGACTTTCCCGCGCCCAACCGCCCTTTTCCTCACGTCCGCCCGACCGACCCGCCATCTTCCCGCCCGCCTCCGCTCTTCCCCTCCCCTTTACCCGCCCGCCCGCCCGCCTGCTGTCTTCGTGCCCGAGCGCCCAGCCGTCTTGTTTTGGCTTGGGAAAGGCGATGGAACGCGATTTCGGGCCGTTTTGCCGCTGTTTACGCGCCCGAACCGCCGCCAACCAGCCGGCAAGTCAACAAGCAGAGATTCTTCTCAAAGATTTCCGCTCGCCGCCAGTCCCCCGTTCCCAGCGAATCTTCGCAAACATCAAACGGGCAGCAAAGCGAGCGGCGGCTTCGTCTTCGTTCCCGCCATTTGCCCCCTAAAAGCGAACAGTGCGCAAAAGTGGAAAGAACGGCTATTGTACATCATTCACCGCTTTTTTTATTCGATCCGTGATCTTCTTCCTCCACGTCTTCTTCCAATCGCGTTTATTTTCAGCCGAAAATGTCCGATCACGTGAAGACGTGGAAGCTTGTCGAGATCGATGAGGACAACTGCTGCGTCTTCACTCTCCAGCTGCTGCTCGACGAACTGCGCAAACCGGAGAACGCAAACAAGAAGGCGAGTGGACAACGGATTGAATTGTTCTCCGTCTAATCGACTTCTTCCTTCAGATCGTTGTGGTGAACATCGTCGGGAAGTTCCGCGGCGGCAAGAGCTTCACGCTCAACCTCTTCCTCCGCTTCTTCAAGTGGCTGCAGGCGGGCAGTCCGGCGAACGTCGACTGGACTCGTGTGCAGCTGCCGGGCGGCGGCTTCAAGTACGCCAGTGGCCGCAATCCGGAGACCAAAGGCATCGACGTCTGGCCGGAATTGCTGCTGTTCAAGGTGACCTTGCTCCATCCGTTTCCCAAGTAACTTGCTTTGGTTTAGAACTCGAAGGGCGAGGAGTTCCTGGTCTTGCTGTGCGACACGCAGGGCCCTCTTCGACAACGAGACGAAGCAGCAGGCCTGTGGTTCGATCTTCGGCATCGCGACCATCCTGGCGAGTGTGCTGGTTTGTTCACTCATGTGCTTCAACCAATAAAGCGGCTTTTTTGCAGGTGTTCAACACGAACGACCCGCTCGGAAGCAACGACCTGGCCGGCCTGGCCCAGTTCATCGAGTTCTCCTGCAAGGCCTTGTGCGGAAAGAGGCAGGCGGACGAGAAGCCGTTGCAGGCGAGCTCTTCTGCTTGGAACGAATGTTCACAAAATCTCGTTCGTTCAGCACCTCATGTTCCTCATTCGCAACTGCACGTTGGGCGACGAGTACGGCTTCGCGGCGGGCAACCAGTACATAATCGAGCTGGAGCAAGAGGCGACGGATCCCGAAGCGCGCGGCCCGTGGAACATCGTGAACCGCTCGTACGCGCACAAGTCCGCCTGCTGCCTGCCGCCGCCCAACCCGAACGGCGCTCTGAGCGGAAAGCTCGAAGGTCAGCGGGCGATCTTTCCGCTCCTCAACTCTCGTCTTCTTCAGAAATGGGCGAGGACTTTGAGCAGCAAATTCGCGCGTTCGTCGAGAACACAGTCGAGCGTTTGGAGCCGAAGACGATCGGCGGACGCGCGATCACGTGCAGCGAACTCGCCGAGGTGCTCATCGCCCTGGCCGAGACGGTTCAAAAAGGGCGGCTTGCCCGTCTGCGAAGACGTTTTCCAGGCGAGTTCTTACCGCCATTCACTCAATTTCGTCTCCTTTCAGGCCTACGTCAAGGGTCAGCTAAAGAAGATCGTCGACGACCTGCACGAGAACTTCCGCCGCCAACTCCAAGCCGAGTGCACCGGCCGGCCGGACTTCCACGAGCTCTCCAACGCTCACTCCCAACAAGTCGAAGCGGAGTTCACGCGCGCGGCCACGTGGGGAGAAGAGGCGCACCGGCGAGCCGCCCACAAGGAGCTGCGCGCGAAGATGAAGGCGACCTGCAAGCACTTGAAGGCCGTGAACGAGCAGGCCATCCGTTGCAAGAAGGCGGAAGAGGGCGAACAGGCCGCGCGCGACCACCTCGAGCGGACGAACGAGCTCTTGGCCCACGCTCAGCGAATCAACGACGAGTTGACGAAGAAGATCGCCGCGGAGCAGGACCCCGCCGAGAAGCAGCGCCTCATGGACAAGCAGCACGCCCACGAGAAGGAGATGAAGCAACTCGCGAATGAGTGTCAAAAAGCTCAGCGAGATCACGAGCTGAAGATGGGCCAACTCCAAAAGGAGCGCGATCAACTGCAGATCGAGCTGGAGAAGGTGAAGAAAGGGTGAGTTTGCGAAAGTCCTCTTCCGCGCTAAACTCGGCCATTTGCAGCGGATGGTGGCAACAATTCTGCGATGGAACGGCCAAGGTGATCCGCGAAGGCGGAGGACGCCGCCGAGAAGATCATTCGAGCTGCCACTGGCCACTAACCGCCAGTTTGATCCATTTTTCTCATGTTTTATTGTTCTTTTGTTTTTCGTTGATTTGTTTCCGAATAAACCAGAAGTTGTTGCCTTTTGAGTGGTGAATTCGGCCGTTTGGTGGCGACCGTCCGCTTTTGCCGCCTTTGCGCCACTCGGCGTTTGGCGTCTGCTGACTGAACAACCGTTTACTGCCGCAATGCCCAGCCTAACAGCCTTTCATTGCTGCTGTCCACAAAAAAAGCCGGACACGCGCCATCGCTCGCCGATGAGCTACACGTCCCGCTAACTCCCCCGCTCACGGCCGCTTGGTCGGCGCGCCGCCCACCTGCTCGGCCGCCCGCCCTTGGTTGGCGCTTCTTTTGAGTTGCGAGCTGCCGACGGGGCAGGGACGGCAAGCGGCCGGTCGGGGGCAAGGGGAGCGGGCGGCGGCCACTCGCGCGTTGTTCACGTTCTTTGCGCCCGCATTCTTGCTTCGCTCGGCGTCTTTTGCCGCTCATCCAATTGTTCTGCACTGTTGGCCGCGTCCATCCGCACCCATTGATTTACCTCGTCCCATTCGCTTCAGGTCGGCCGTCGATCCTTGCGGGTGGGCCGCAAGATGGCGCCCTGCCCTCACCTCCGCTTCTCCGACCACGAGTCCCCGTACGTGAAGCGAGCCTTCCAGACGCTGTGTTTCTTCCTCCAGTTCCTTTCGAACGTCAAGTGCTGCCGCGAGGTCTTCCAAGGACCCGACGGCTGTCGGCTGGAAATGGCGGCCACCAGCGGTGCGGAGAACCTCCGTTGCGAGGTTTGGGTGCGGGACTAGCGCGGGCGGAAGATGTCGGACGGTGAGTTTCTCCCGCCCTCTTCCAGCCCCTCCCTCCTGCTTTTGTAGCCAATCGAAAGGTGGTCGAAGTCGGCAAGCCTTGCGGCATTCCGCAACCACTCAACGGCGATCGCCTCTGCTGGAGTGTGTGGGAGAAGGCGTGCGCGACCTGCGAGCGGCCGAACAAAGCGGGCAGTGCGGTCGCTGCCGTGCAAAAGCCCCCGCACAAGCCGTCGCCGCCGCAAGCAGAGGTACGTTCTTTCTTTCTCTCTTACATCCATGCCTCCGCTTCCGTTTGAAGTGCAAGACCCATGCCGACGTCCCTAAGCCGCCCTCTCGCAGCCCCCCGCCTGAACTCGTGCAGGGCACGAACAACGCCGCGGAGTTGGACGCCCTGAAAGCGGAAGTGAGCGCACACACTCGTCTGTTGATCCTCTGTTCGTTCCAGAACGCCTTGTTGCGTACGACGATCGCCGAGTTGGAGCGGCCGAATGCGGACGGCCCGCGAGCGGAGAGCGGCCTCCGCGGCCGTCGCAAAGAAGCACTGGGCGGACCGAGAAGCGAGCCAAACACACGGACTTCCGGGTGCTGGTCGAGGGTATAGAGATCAAGGCGAAGTTCCCATCCGTCTTCCACCCACTCATCCGTTCGATTGCAGGCGCACAAGCTCGTCCTCGCCGGACGAATCGAATTCTTCGCCGCCTTTGTTGGACGCCCACCCGGACAAAACGGAGCTCTCGATCGTGGGCATCTCGCACCACGCGGTGCTCCGCCTGCTGGAGTTCCTCTACGGCGTCCGAGCGGACGGATTGACCGACGAGCTCCGCGAGTTGTTCGCCGTCCACCGTTGATTCCTTAGGCTCGCCTCGTGGACGACGGCCGGCAATCGATGCCGAATGCTCTTTTTTTGGTTGTTGTTTGAATGTTGATGTCTCCCAAACGATCCCCATTTGTTCCCAATTGTTTGTACACGATTCTTTTATCTCCTCACTTTTGCTCGTCTATTCGAACTCACTTCTGATTAATCGCAATAAACCCGGTTACGCGGTGCTCTTGGCTGTTCGTTCAAGCGAGTGGAACGACTCTCCGCCCGTAAGGGTAGATGCGGAGGTTTGTGGGCGCTGGCAGGCACGAGACGCCGCTCGTCTTTTTCTGGCAGCTGGGTGACCAGGAGCAACCTCTGCGCTCGTTCGAGCGACCGGCCGACTGCCCGCACGCGTGCGTCTTTACGTCCGATCCAACGCTACGCGTCCACTTGATGGGCGAGTCACCGCACAACTCGGACGGTTCGTCCAAACGATGGACTGACGACGATCTTTTGTAGAGTGGACGGGGGTCCCGCGTACTTCAACGCGACCGTCTCCTACCGCTCCACGGCCGGCGGACGTGTGGAGCGAGCGGGAGGTGCGGGCGGCGATCGAGAAGAAGAAGTCGGCGGTGCTGCTCGCCATCTCCAACTGGTCGCCGCACGCGCCGTCCGGTCGGCTCGCGTACGCGGCGGCCCTCAAGCGGCAATCGCCGTCACGCGCGTGGGCGGCTGCTTCGGGCGGGGCTCGTCGGTTCGTTCCACCGATTGGCGGCCCTTCGCTTGATCGCTTGCAGCCGACCACCCCTTCGTTCTCGCGTTCGAGAACTCCGTCTGTCCCGAGTGAGCGACCCCAATCCTTGCACTCAACGTTCTCTCCGGCCGCAGGTACACGACCGAGAAGTTCTGGCGCCTGAAGGACCTCATCGTGCCGCTCAATCCCTCCGGGAACCCCCACGAGGTGCCCAACGGGAAATTCGCCGCGCCTCGGATTCGGACGCCGCGCGAGTTGGCCGCCCACTTGGACTTCCGATCGAAAACAAGTTAGAGTTCGTGCAGCTGCCGTTCAATGTGCCACCCCTCAACTGCCCGCCTGTCTGCAGGTTCTTCGAGTGGACGAAACACTTCCGGAAGACGCGCGAAGACGCGTCCGCCTGCCGCCTGTGCGCCCTGGCGACCGCCAAGCAGTCGGGACTGCGCGTGCCCGACGTGAACGCCAACTGGAACCGCGCGGAGTGCATCGCCGACTACGGCGAGAAACTCCTCCGCCGCACGCCCGAGTTCGAGCGCGAGGAGGCGCGGCTGGGCGAACTCGTGCGGCGGACGGGCCGCCGGCGGGAGGTGTGAAGGGGTTGTTCGAATGAAGATGTTTAGTCGTCTAACGAATAAAGTATTGTTTTGTCCGGCAGCGATTGAAGGAGCCACCGCTACGAACACGAGGCGCGCTGCTCGACGGCGAGGGTTTGCACAAACTCGAATCAAGGTGTGGACGCCGCCGTGTCGCCGGAGCACATGGCGACCCGCAATTAGTTCTTTCAAACTCAAAAGAACACAAGAGGCGAACTGCGTGTTTATCCATTAGGCACCAGCATTCCAAGAAAACAACTATTGGAAGATGCAACCACTACGACAACTTGGGCTCGTAGAGGCCGTAAAGGATGCGCACGCCGCAGAGAAGAGAAGAGAGTACGTGCGCATGGGAGACGTCCACCAGGGCCACGGGAGGTTCGCCCTCGTCCCCCCAGCCGAAACGCTTGGCCACGCTCTCTCGAGTGATCACCTTCCAATGCCGCTGGAAGCAAAACGGATGTAGGTAGAAGGGGAACCAACGAAACCGAACGCTGATCGCCAACTGGGAGCCACAACTCCGCCTCGTGAATCGCCTTGTTGCCTTCCGTTGCGCACTCCAGTCCGAAGCCGGCCTTTTGAATCTCCACGCACCATCTCTTGGGCCCACCACTTTAGGCGGTCCACTATGCATGACCAGTGCTCGGGTCCGCTGGAAACCCAAAACAATGAACAGCTTGATTCTTTGCCGTGCACTTACAGTGAGACTTACCAACCAGATCTTGTGGCAACTTACGTGAGCTTGAAGTGGCCGTTGATGGAGCGCAGATGCGGGAGAGCGTCCTGTGAGATTGACCTTCCCGGACTCCATCATGAAACGGAGTTCCTTCAAGTGCTCGTTCGGGTGCAACGGTCGCCAATCGAGCAGTTGGCGCGGAAAATCGGCGTGGCGGGCGCGGCAACCAGAACGGTGAGCTTCGGGCACTTCAGGCGGAAGGCGTCCACGTAGTCTGAAACAAAGCAAGATGACTGTAATGAGGGCTGTGGATTGTGCTCGCACAGTTCTTTCCCGGGGAGAAGGTCCATTTCCACCCTCCAGCGGGCACTTTCGATTCAGAAGGAGAGTGGCGATGCGGGGATCTCCAAAGGCCATGAAGGTGCGTCACCTTGTCCGGCACCGAGTCGATCAGGAATTGAGTGTACGGACGTTTGAAGCCGCGAGCGTCTAGTTTGATCGACGACAACGAAGGATGATCCTGAAAACAGGAAGAAGGTGAAGGACTAAGAGATAAATGGGACTTACCGTGACAACTCCTTCGTCACTTGCATCCACGCGACCATCAAGCGGGCGCTTCGTGGCCCGGCTCGGAGACCGCCCAGTAGACCTCGATGGTGGTCAGGCTGCGGGCCAGTCGAAGGAAAGCAGCAACGCCCTCGCGATGTCCGCACAAACGTGTCGATCACGCGAGTCCCCAGGTTTGGACTTCGCCAGCGTGATGGAATCCTCGCCCTGGATCGAGACCGGCACCGTCCCGAAGTCCTCCGATATCGAAGTAGGCGTTGAAGAACGCCTGGCTGATGAACAGCGGGCGCAACTTCGCCACGTCGGAAACCGCCGCGCGTCGATCAAGAACTGCTGGGCCCAACGACGTCCTTTCGCGCGCAGGCGGGGCCGCGGGCGCGTCGGCCGGCCTCCTCGAGACGCGGCTTCTTCGGCTCCGAAGCCATCGGACCTGAAATACGCGAGAAATTGGCGAGAATTTCGAAAACGATGACACATAATCGAGTTTTGAAATGCCGAGGAGAAACGCGCGGATTATCGTTCCGTTTTGTGTCAAATTTATGGGATAAACTATGAGCAAAAGAAAACTCACTTTGATTCGCGAGATCCGGAAGGAAACGTGTCCCAAAGTCGGCAAGCGAGCAGGCGGGTCGGCCGGGAAGCTCGTCTCGGGCGGCGGCATGCGGCGAAACGCCAAGAAATTGCCGCTCCGTCTTGCGGACCTCGTCGAGACGCAAACGCGGCTGTCCACTCCGTCGTCACTTCGCTCGTTTATTCTGGCGATTCGAGTTGTTATTGAGGTGTTCACTCAAACGGAGCTTCCTCTTATCGAAAAGACAAAAGCGCCCGTCGTAAGCGCGTACTTTATGGGTTTTAAAGGGAAAACGAGTGGCCGGAGAA
>JAMPIO010000443.1:0-56046 GCA_024699865.1 Aphelenchoides fujianensis | reverse complement strand
CGAGAGTCGATTGCGGACTACGGAAAACAATCCCATTTACCGCGAGATGCAGAAGTTCTTCGACGAGTTGAGCGAAGTCGCCCGGGAGGTCGTCCTCTTTTCGCAGTTCCCATACGAGGCCGGAGTGGACGCGTTCGTAGAGGTAGTCAACCCGAAAGGCCGCGCTGGGCCACAATCTGGGCACCTTCCGCTCGGACACGCAGGGTGACTGGCGGCCGTCGAGTGCGAGAAGTGCGCAAAATCAACTTGGAGGATTTGTGGGGCGATCGGCTGGCGGGCGTCCGCAACGCGGTCGAGCACGGGCGGAGACTCCCGCTCGTCTACGACCTTCATCTTCGATCTCATAGCGGTCGGTGGTGGTTCAATGTACGAAAACGACGAGCAGAAAAGACCAGGAAGCGAACGCGCGCTGGCGTCGAGATCAAAGGAGAATAAGAGTTGCTTCCGCGTCGTTCGAATGTTCTCAATCGGTGGTAAGAACGAGCGATATTACACACTTATTGACTAGAAAGCAAGCTTGAGTGCGCCCGTCCTGATTGCGAGCACGGGTTGTTTGAGTGTAAAGTGCGCCCTTACTCTAAGAAGAGCATTACGCCGAACTGCCGAACGAGACGGAAGCGGAAGTTTCCTCATCACTTCTGTCAGTTCACGTTTAGAAAAGACGTGCATATATGTTATCGTTCTGCGAATTCTCGTCACTTGTGGCGCTTTAAAAAGAAAACGCGGCTCTTGTTGAGGGCAACGTCAAGCTCGATTGTTCCGGTCGATTGCTCGTGGTTTGTTTCGAGTCCCGTCATCCGCCCTCTTCCCGGCCAGACGAAATGAAGACACTAACGGTCCTTGCTGTGCTCCTGTTGGTCGTCACCGTTCGATGTGCCCCGATTCTCTTCTCCGACGCGCTGGTCGTGTGTGAGTTCTTTCTTCTCCTCTATCGCCAAACGGTGTCCTTAAGTATTGCTGCCCCAGTCGATGGTGAGTGCGCTCGCCGGGCTGTCCGCAGAGCAGCGGGCCACGTTCAACGAGCTGCGTGAGAAACACGAAAAGCAGGCGAATGGCGCGGGGCTGAGCGGCGAGCAGATGGTCGCCATGTTCGAGGAGCTCCGACAGAAGGACCCCAAGCTGTACGAGATTTTGTGGCCGGCGATGTTGAGCATCGTAAACCGAATCGCCCACATGGACGACACCTCCACTGCATTTCTCGCCCAAGTGAGTGCTCCCTTTGATCAACCAATTCATTCTTTCCTTTAGTACATGGACAAAGTGAACTCGCTGGCCCCGTTGTTGGAAAACGATCGGGTTGAGTTCATTCGTCAAGTGCTGAAGTACGCGGACGCCGAGTGGTCGAAGCTGCCCGAAGAGTCGCGGGTGCACTTTCGGCGCGAGTTCCCCCAAATGGCCGCCGTGTTCGAGGGTGAGTGCGCAGAGAACGTTCTGTTCATTTCCTTCCGTTGCTTTCAGACACCCAACTGCTAAAGCTCGCGGGCGTTCGGTCTCAATGAACCAAGTTTCTGACTTCCACGTTGACTCGCTATTCTCTTCTGTACCGCTTATTTCCTTTTGGCTAATGAATGGTTGAAATTCCCGACGGCAACTGAAGCGCTTGCAATCTTCATTGCAAGGGGGATGCGAGGGAGAAACGGTGCTTTCCAACCTCTTGTGTGTTCACACGTGTCCAACGAACAGTCGACCGAAAACAACCCGCCATACCGATCGACGTCTTGAGCCTGTTCGCGAGTCGGATGAAAGACAGTTTCTTTTAAGATTTCTGCGAACGCCGCCCAGCCTGTCGGGCGCTTCGCTGCTTTCTCTTCAGCGACTGCCGCGTTGGATGCGTCGCGCCTGCTGACGCTCGCGAGCGCACTGCTTTCGTTGTCGAAACGGCTGAATGTGCGGCGCGTGGATTTCGACTGAGCGCCGCAACTCAACTGGTCAATTGTTTGAGGATGATGGAAAGCGGATGATCTCCTAGCTGGCCGCCGACGGGGCGCACTGGAATAAAACGATCGAGTACTCCCGCCTTCCGCTCGTTTGTTGCGGACACGTGTGGGATTTGGCGGTGAAACCCGGGATCCCGCCGCCACTCGGCAGTGGGGCGTGTGGGCGATCCAGCTGGAGCTCCACGCCGAGAAGACCGTCTGCCGCTTTTTGTTGCCGTGGACGGACGAGAGCGAGCGGGTGGACGCCGAAGTGGTGAACACGACCCAAGCGCTTTCGGCCGAGAGTCCACCCGCTCACTTCTTTCCGTTCAGCGATCCAGTGGAACATACTCCTGTTCATCATTATGCTCGTCCTGCTCGCTGTGCTTCTGTTCTGCCTGCTCAAGAAGAAGGACGACAAATCGAAGAACTCAAAGAAGCCGGCCGCCGTCCAACCGCAGCCGCCCGAGCAGATTCAAGCGGAGGCGGGCGCCACGCAAGCGGGAGACACTCATGTGACGGAGAAACAAGCGCCGCCGGCCACTCCTCAACAGGCGGGCACTCCGGCCGCCGGCGGTCAGGGCGCGGGCGACGTGAGTCCACTCCTCTCCGCGCACTCATTCCCGCCTTCCTTTCAGTTGGACCGGAAGGAGCTCATCATTGAGATGGACAAGAAGTAGCGGTCCTCTTGACGCCCATCCACGAGTCAATCCCCGTTGTGTCTTCTGTGTGCGCGTTCTTTTCTTTCTGTCCGTTAGCTAGGTGAATAAACAGTAGAGTAAAGCTGTTGGATTCGTTGTGAGAACGGTGGAGCTGACCGAAGGGGGCTTTCGGTGAACTCGAGAACGGCCACGACGAACTGTCCAACGACACGCTCATGGCAGGCGTTTGGGCGCCGCGCGTGAAACCACGAGCACTAAGAAGGTCAAACGACCAAGCAACAAGAACCGTTCTGCTCGACCAGCAACGGGAGGAATTTGCACGCTCGTCGGCCGCTTGCCGATTGCTCTCGCTCGCTTTCGTCTGTCTGCTTCCCTCTGAACGCTCGGTTCACTTTGTTTTCTTCACTCACTGACCGCCGACTAGAGAGATGAGCTCGCTGGACAACTTCGCCTCTTCGATCGAACGGAATAAGATCAGTCGCCCGGCGGAGAGCCCCGATGTGCGCGTGCCAATGGGAGACCGGAAGGCGTGAGTCCACCCGCCTTCTCTTTCGCTTACGTGTTGGACGTTTAGGCGTCCGCAGGAGTTGGACAGCCGTGTGCAGGCCGCTCGCTCCCAATCGAACTCGAGCACTCGATTCGGCTCGTCGCATGGATCCGCTCGATCGCTCCCGATCCAACGGCCGAGTGCTCCGCTCCGTGCGGGAACTTCGAAGAACTCCGTCGATCCCCACACAGCTCGTGGTTCGCTCTCTCGATCGCCCATTGAATTGACTACCGCTTCCTTCAGCTTCACCGACCACTCGCTTCCACGACCGGCTGCCGTCTTTCGCCCGTCCGACCGCCGCCTCCGCTGCTCGTTCGCGCAGCCGCTCGGCCGTCCTGCCGACGGGCGTCCGCTCGTCCAGCGGCTCGTGCACACGGTTGCGGAAAGAAGCGACCCTCCCGGCCGTCCGCTTGCCGTCGAATCGCTCCTTTCTGCGTTTCGCTTCCGCACTGGAAAAGAAGCGGGCAACGCCCACCAGCCTGCAGTCCGGGACGCCGCAGAAGGAGCTAGCTTCGAGTGGACACACCACTTCTGGCGAGTCCCCCATTCGATCCCTTCATCCATCCACTTTCTGCTGCAGACTCCCAACTGACCGACGAGCCGCTCTTCGACCACGAGTCCACCGTGCTCATCGTCGCGACGATCGGCGGCGTGCCCGTGATCCACGAGCTGAAGCTCCGAGCTCGTAGTCGCCTGCCGAACGCCCGCATCGAGATCACGCGCGTGCTGCTGGACGGGCGGCTTCTCTTCGAAAAGCGTTGAATCTGCTGCGGACGTGCGTTGCGAATAAAAACGGATGCGGAAATTTCTGTTCGTTTCTCATATCGAACTTGCCGAGTGCGTGAAGGTATGATGGCTTGCGTAAGAAATAAGGAGTGGGCGGGGAAGACGAGGAGAACATGCTTCTTTCGCAGCATGCGCACTCTTGCGACCATCGAGCAGACCGCTTTTTTGCAAAACACAAATCGGTAAGCGCGTGCGGAATGAGAAAAGCAGCAGTTCGCCCCTTTGACGGCGTTCGTGCTGGACAGCAGCGCGTGGAGTGGGCGGCAAGCAGAATCGAGTGGTCGCCGGCGGTGAAAGAAAGAAGCATGTCGTCACTCGCTCCCTGCCGTCGAATGCAGCAAAAAAGTCGGCTTCCGACCTCCAACTCCAAGCGAAGATGAAGGGAGGGCGCGAACGCTCCTCCGCAAACGCAAAAATTGAGCGACAGGCCAACCCCAACTCGGAGCTGCCTCACCGGTCAACCTGAAGCCAGAAGTGCAATGGCCAAGTCTCACGATGCGCTTAGCACCTTGCTGATCGTGCTAGAGCGTTCGCCAGGTAAGTTTATGAGTCGGCGGGCGGGCGCCTCTCGTCCACTGCGGGCGGCCGGCGAGCGACGGGCGGCGCGCGCGCGGTGAGGCGGCGAGCGGAGGGCGCTCTCTCGGCGGCCCGCTCTTTCTCTGCGCGGCCGAGAGAGCGCGCTGGCGAGCGGCGGGGCGGGGCGAGGTCAGAGAGAGGAGGAGCTTTTGACTGTGGGGTTTTGATCACAGCGCGTGTAAACAACGATACAAATGCTGTGCGGGAGATGCCCTTGCGGAACGTCGGCTCCACGCTCTCCAGCAAGACGGCGAACTCGGCGCACGTGAAGGCGGGGCCGCCGATCGTTTTGGGCTCCGAACGAGCGACTGGTCTTTCCACTCACAAGCGGAGGCACTCGACGAAGTCGGGGCTTATTTCTTGAGTCGTATAAGAGGAGGAATGAAGGGCGGAGTGGATGGGAGCGGCTCACCGTCCACCTCGCCGCTTTCAGCTCTTTGGGGGTTGAGCGGCGGCAGACTTCTTTTCGTACAAGCGACCCGCATGACGCTCCAAATGGCGCGCTTCCTGTCGTTCTCCTCCTCTCCTAACAGGAATCAAGAGGAAATGGGCCGAAGAGAACTGACTTGGAGCGGCAGTCGAGTCCAATTGACGTTCGTCGGACCGCTCGCCTTTTTCCACTTGAGGAAGCGGAAAAAGAAGTTGAGCGCAAAGGACTTGCCGAAGCGCCCCTTTTCGACGATGTTCAAAAGGACAACCCGCTCGCTTTCACATCTCACCTGAATAGACGGATGCGTGGACAGGCGTTGAAGTTCGATCAACAGCGTCCAGCCGGACGCTTGCTTGCCATCAGCCGGATGTCGTGCATCGAACGGCGCTCGCTCGGAGTTCATGCAAACCCGCCAAGGAAATGAGAGGAGGAAGGGCGCGAATCCCCGCAGTTGTTCTTTTCGGTGGGCTCTCGTGCGGCGGCTCCATTCGTTTCGCTCTCTCCTGCGGTCGGTCGGTCGGTTGAACGCGAGAATGCGCTCGTCGCTCCTCCTCGTCGGCTTCGTGCTCCTCGGTGTTCTGCTGGGAGAAGTGAGCGGATCCGACGGCGTGTGGCTCTACGATCCGCAAAACACTGCCCTGCCGACGTGTGTCCGCCCGTACAACCTCGACTCGCGGACCCGCAAGGACTTGTGAGTTCTCCGTCCTTCCTCTTACTCCAACTCTTCTGTTTGCAGCGACATGGATGCGTGCGAGAAAGACGTGAAGGTTTCCGTTCAATGGAGCAAAAACGAGGCGCTGCTGATCGATGTGGAGGTCGATCAAACGACCAAGTGCGTTGTCTCGTCAGTTCTTCTAATCTTCTCGTTTCAGGTTCGAAATCACGATCAACGATGCGTGCACCGTCCACTTCCAGAGCGAATGGGACAGCGGCGATCGGAAGCTGTGGGCTGGCAAGTTCCTTCCACTTTCAACTGACCAAGTGTTTGGATGCAGAGGGCAAGATCCTGGTCAACAAGCGCTCATTGGTGTTGGATCCCGACGGGCGGCTCACGTACGACAAACAGGCGGACCGCCCGTTCTGCGAAGGAGTGAACATGCGCGAAGAGGCCGATCAGGATCACTACCGGGCCACGGTCGAGTACAACCAAAAGGTCGGACACGTGGTCTGGAAAAGCATCGTGGTTCGTTCACAAACGATCTCTTTGAATCATCGCTTTGCAGGTCGAAAAAGGGGACCTGGGCGAGTGGCCGTTCCCCGTCCCCACGACGACAACGACGACCACAACGACAACCACCACGCCGCCTCCCACAACCACGACCACGTCAACGAGTACCGTGAGGCGTGGGGGTCTGTTTCCGCTTCTAGCCGCTCGTTTCAGACCACGACGACTCCCGAACCGACCACCACGACGCCGCTTCCCACCACTACGAGCACTGTGGGACGCTTCCTTTCCTTCTCCTTCATCCCTTCCTTTTTTAGACCATGAGCACCACGACGACGACTTTGGCATGCCGCTTTGTGCCCGTTCCTCACCCATCTTCCTTCAGACCACCACGACGACTCCCGAACCGACCACCAGCACGACGCCGTCGACCACGAGCACCTCGGTGAGCGCCCGTCCGCTTGCCCTCCCTTCACCGGGGCTTCTTTCAGACCAGCACGAGCACCACGACCACGACTGTTAGACACTTCTCTCCTTGCTCCTGTCTGCAATCTTCTTTTTAGACCACTTCCACGACCACCTCTACGAGTTCGACGACGACCACGACGACTCCCAGTACCTCGACCTCGAGCACCACCGTTAGACGCTCCTCTCTTTGCTCGAGCTTCCTCTCTTCTCTTTAGACCACCTCAACGACGACGAGCACTACGACGACGGTTCCCACAATCGTGAAGACGACGACCGGTGCTGCTGTGGTCGAGAAGGAGCACAAAGAAGGCGGCTTGAGCGGCGTGATGTTGTGGCTGGTCATGTGAGTCCCCCGCCCTTCTTCCAGGTTCTCACGCGCCTTCTTGCAGCGCCCTCGTCGTGTTGTCGGTCCTGCTGTTGATCGGGGTGAGCATCCTGTTGCTCGCCATCCTCCGCAAGCGGCGCGCGAAGAAGGCGGCGGCGAAACGCGCGGCGGCCACTCGCGCCGATCAGACCGCCGGCGGCACGACTCAAACGACGATGACCGAAGGCGGTCGGCCGGGCGCCACGCAAGAAGCTTCCGGACGTGACGTGCGTGTATCTTTCATCGACACTCATCCATTCGGTCCATTGCAGAAGAAGGTCACCAAGTCGCAAATGATGCCCGCGAGCCAGCCGGGCGTGCAGTCGGCGCCCCAATCGCTCTACGGCCCGCCGACGGCGCCCCCTGCGAAGCCGCAAGCCGCGCCGAAGGGCAAACCGAAGTCCAAAGCGAAGGCGAAGAGCGGCGCCAAGAAGCGCTGATCGCGAGGCAATTCAGGCCTCAAGTTCTCTGTCCCTCTTTTCTGTTTCTGTTCCGTTTGTTCCCCGAACGAGGGGGTTGTTCAGAAAATAAAATCGATTCGTCGAGCTCTGACTGTCCGAGACGTTCGTTTGTAGAGCAATCAGGTTCGTTCGATTGCCCATCCAACAAAAAGACGCAAAACAATCTTTAGTTGATTGGGCGTCGCGGTCGACTCTTCTGCTTCGATGCTCTCCGTTTAGACCGGCTCTCGTTGCTCGTCTGTCGAATGCTGGGCCGAATTCAACGCTGATTGAGCACAACCGAAAGAATTGCGTACTCGTGTTTATGTGCTTCAATGGACAGAAACATGGGATGAGTGGGTGTTCACGGCCAGTCATCAAGGCCCATCACGATGCGAACGTCGTCGTAGACGAGAGAAGCGGTCTTCACGCGCTGCTTCCAGCTGAACCACTCGGCCGTTCCTTCGGGCGTCCAGCCGAGGTGCGCGATCACGCGCTCGTGCGAGAATCCCCGCCAGCATTCCTGAACAAAAGGAATGAAGGCAACAGCGAAAAGAAAGAACGAACCACGTCGGTGAGAGAGATCCGCAACTCGGCGTTCGGCGCACGGAATCCCGCCGCTCGCATCTTCGTCGCCAACTTCTTCGCCTCGCACACCATTTTGTCGAGGTCCTTCCACGCTTGCCGCGGCCACTGTTGAATGCGAGACGTTGGGCAATCCACAGGGAACTTCTTACCTCAGAAAATATGTAGCAGTGCTCGACGCACGTGAGCTTGAAGTGGTCGTTGATGGGTCGCAAGTGGCGAAGAAGCTGCGGGATGCCGGTGTCCGCCAACGGCTCGCCCTCAATGTGGAGCTCTTGCAGATGCTCGTTCCGAGCGAACGGCCCGCACTCGTGCACCGAAGGCTGCGGAATCTGGTCGTCTCCCAACGGTCTCAATTTGAGCTCGATGCGCGGAGTGTTCAGGCGGAAGACGTCCGCAAGATCTGCAAGAAGAAAGCGGTGATTGGGAACTCGAACCGAGTCGTTTACACGGATGCTCGCTCCCGTTGCCGTACACTTCGACCACTTGAAAGGGCGTCTTTCGTTTGCGGAGCAGAGTGGCGAAACGGAAGTCCCCTGCGATCACATGGGTGACGCATTCGGGCAGCGAGTCGATGAACATGTCCGCGAACGGGTACTCGTCCCCGAAATCCCGAGTGTTCAGCCGGATCGAAGACAACAAGGGCAGGGCTGCGAGTAGAAACAATGGAATGAGACGAGAGAACAGAGCTCACCGCGCAATTCGGAAGCGACTCGCATCCAATCGAGCAGCATCTCGAAGTTCGTGTGGCCCGGCTCCACTTGCCACTCGACGCCGATCGTGGTCAGATTGCGCGAGAGACGGAGAAGCGTCACGATGCCTTCGCGGCTGCTCGCGAACTTGATGCGCCGCTGAATCCAGCGACCGAACTTGGCGAGGTGGATCCAGCCGCCGCTCTCGGCCAGGATCTTCGCGGGTTCGAAGTCCGCGTGCTCGAAGAACGCGTCCAAGAAGAACCGACTGATGAGCAGGACGCGGACCAGCGGCAGAGCGAGCGGTCGATTGTTGTTGGACTTCACCATCGCCTCGTGCTGCCGGCCCATGTGGTAGTGGAAGCAAGAGCGTCCTTTGGCGGCAAGCAGGCGGGGCGGCGGACGGGCGGGCGCATCCGCCTGCGGCATCTCTTCGGCACGTGGCTGCTCGACATCCAGCGGCATCTCTCGGTCCACGAACTGCTCCTCTCCAGTGCGGGGCTTCTTCGGAGCGGACGCCATTCGCCTGAAATGCGGAAGAAATTAGGCGAATTTCCAACATAGATTTTTCGGCGAATTTGGAGAAACGCGCGGATTTCTCGTCCATGTTCGATCAAAACCTCAAATGTTGACGGGAATAGCGGTCAGAAACACGAAACTCACCTCAATTCTCGGCTATTTGGACCGAAAACAAGACGAACCCCGAGAAACAACGGCGGCCGACCGCTTCGCGAGCGGCGGACAGCAGCGGAACGCCAAGCGCCGTTCGTGTGTTCTCCGCGAGATTGCGGCTGGGAGATCGGCCACTCCGTCGGCAACAAAATCGTTGATTCCGTTTGTTCTTTCCGTCCGCTTAGCGAGGACCGTTCGTCTCTTTCTGTTCGTTTTGTCTTCGGATGGACGAGCGGTGTCGACTTGACGGACGGTTCGAAAAAGTGGGCGAATCGCGGAGAATCGAGGCCGCCGTCTCGGTCGCCTTTTAGTCGTTCCAGCCGAGCAGGCGATGTTCACAAGTCTCTGCCCATTTACACGAGGAAAGTGAGCGGGAACTTCTCTCCGCTTTCCCGCAGTCGGCCGCCTCTACGCCGCCCGCTTCCCACTGCCCGACGGCGCGCCTCACTTCGAAGACAGCCGAATGGCCGGCTTCTTTCAGCAGCGAGTTGTGCGGCCCCAGGATTTTCCCCGCAACTCATGGCTGCTTTCTTCTTCCACTTTGCACGTCCGATTAAACTCACGAGCGAGTCCGCTCCTGATTCCCACGGCTTCGCCATCTTGACGCCCAAGTCGGCGGTCAGGACGCCCTTTGAGGGCCCGTCCCCAGTTAGGTGACTCAACCTGAACCCTAGCCCGCCGCCAATGCATACGGTCTCGTGGGCGACCGCGAACAGGAGGGCGAGAGCGGCGATCGGGGGCAGGAGGATCGCGCTGCACTCATTCATTCGAAGCAGATTGCGTTGGCCCCATTGACGCGAGGGCCCCTCTGATCCGTCACAAATGCTCGCCGCCGTCTACTGCGCAACGTGTGATCGCCGCGCGTTGGGTCGGACGGGGGGGCGCCTTGTGGTTGACTGCTTACCGAGTCCACCGCTCAATCACTCACTCCTCTCCAAGCGGTCGACTTAAAATGGAGAGCGCACATGTGGTGGAAATCGGAGCTGATCGGGAAGAAGGCTTCGAGGTAAGCGCCGGATAAGCCTTTTCTACAGCTAATTCCACTTGCAGTTTCTCAGCAAAGAAGTAGTGGCTGCCCGGCTGGAAGCGGAAATCACGCGAGTGGCCGCCGCCCGCCTTCTGCCGCCTGCTGCTCGCCCACTTTGAGTGGGACGCCGAGAAGTTGGTTGGAATGTACGCGTTGAACCCTCCGATCACTTGCATTTCATCGTTGTTTAGAAACAGCTCCCAACTGTCAGCCGCTCGCCGCCAAGCGAGGATCTCGACGGTTGAGAAGTGGGAGGCCGGGCGGCGATCCGTCTGTGGGATTTGTTTCAACGAATCCCCGTTGCTCGGACTGAGCTGCTCGGAACACCGCTTTTGCGGCAAGTGCTGGCGGCAGCACGCGATCACACAAGTGAGCAGAGTCCACCACACACTCAGTTTTTTTTCGCTTTGGATCCTGGACGAGAGGCGCTGGGCGGTGGAGTGCCCGGGCGACCGCTGCGCTCGCTTGACCGAACACCGCTTGGAGCAGCTGGGAGTGGGCGAAGAAGTGATGGCCGCTTGGCACCGGCTGATGCTCGAGAGCTACGTTGCGGTAAGCAAAACACAAATATTTTCCTTTTTTTCTCCGTTTAGACGAAACAAACCCTCAAGCGGTGCACGGGCGCCGATCGCGACAAAATTTGGAGCCGCGCGGACGGCCATTCACTCACACGGGTTGCTTGTGGCTGCGGCGGCTTGTTTTGTTGGAATTGCGGAGCCGAACATCACGAGCCGGCCGCCTGTGCGCAGTGGAAGCGGTGGATCGAGGGGACGGAACACGCGGAGCGCAACGCCGTTTGGCTGGCGACGAGCACCAAGAAGTGTCCGAACTGCCAAGTGAGACCTCCTTGTGGCGCTTTTCCTCATCTCATTGCAGGCGAATATTGAGAAGAACGGCGGCTGTGACCACATTACGTGTGGCAACCGCTGGTGCCGGCACGAGTTCTGCTGGAGGTGCATGCAGCCGTGGAGCAATTCTTACAGGCACATTTGTCAGCCTGCGCACGTGCAGCAGGAAGCCGCACGAATGGAACGCGCCGAAGACCTTCGGACGCGTCCGCACCTCCTGCTGCCGGTCACCGAATTCTCGCAGCGGATGCAGAAGGCGAGCGAGATGAAGAAGGCAAGTTTCGAAGAACGCGGGTTGACGGTCGTTTAATTTATTCTTGTTCCAGCTGCTTGAAGCCCAAACCAAAGAAGAAGGCTAATCAAAGTCCAACGAACGCCTAAAAACCGTCTTCCGAACGGCCGTTGAGTGTGCGGCCGCCGCCCATCGCTTTTCGGCGTGCAGTCTGGTGTTTGGACACAATTTGCAGGGCATCGAAAATCACTCTGTGTTCTATTTCCTTGCCAGCGATTTTCATTGCGTATTGGCGCGGCTAGAAGCCGGAATTCGAGAACAGCAAAGTGAAGAACAGGCCGCCGCTATCGACGTCACTCGACTGGAGCAAAAAGTGGCGGCCGTTCGGGACAAACAGAACGAACTTCTCGATTTCTGTCGTCAAGTGAACGAAGGCGGCAATTCCCTTACTTTCGCCGAGTTGTGCCGCGCAAACGACGAAGTGCGCAATGAGATGTTCACTTGCTGTCTTTGTCTTGTGATGGCTCTTGCTCTCTACTGTTCCGCGATTTCTGTCTTCCCACCTTCTGGAATTTATCCAGCAGGCGGCGTGGGAGTTACGGTTCTTGCTTTTGCGTTTTACGTGTATGCCCGTCTCTGATCTTTTCTTTCTCTCACAATAAAGCTGTCGACGTTTACCCAATCGACGCTTAATGGGTTGTCTTGCTGCTCTTCACTGAACAGAAAGTCGATTTCTCGGAATATGTTCGCACTGACAAGGGATGCGTCTCAGTTGTCCCCGTCGGATTTTGACGAGATATAGCTCATTCGACGCGCCTTGGCGAGCTGATTCCGGACGTACTAATTTCGTAACCTATAACGGCAGTTTGGCCGAGATATCGGCCGCCAAAGTTTGTACTGTTCCAGTGGTTTCCCGTTGTTTTCGGGGCCAGGTTTGCGTGAAGAGAAAGACCCCGTCCCTTCCTTCCACCGTTGTGTCGGAGTGGCGCAGTGGCGAAGTTGACTGCCTTGCACTGCTGATCGATTTTTTGCGTTTTGCAATACGATACGATTATCTCGCCGATAGTTTTGTTTTGATTGTTGTTTTTGGCGTCAAACAATGCAGTTTGACGAAAGAAATCGATTGGTACCATAATCTCGCCGTCAAAATTTTTGATCAAAGTCGATGACCAACCCCCTTTGGTCTCGCATTTGAAGGTTTGTAGGGACAGTTTGGAGCTGTAGACAAACTCTAATTAATCGGGTTTTTGGCACGGATCTCCTGTTTGGTGGTAGAAACTCGATTTCGAAAGGAGCGCCAAAAAGAATCGCCAGCAGTGGGATTATCGACGGTCCAATGCGACGACTCCAGCTTCGGATTTCCAAAAGGTGGATGCCGACAAACAGCTTTTCTGCAGCCTTGTGTGTTATTTTTCATATAAAAAGTTAAATACAAGCTCCAGACACACAATGTCGCCCAAAATTTGCCTGATTTCCCAACGACATTTCTTTCGACCAAAGGGGGGACCCTGTGGCCGCTGGACTGGCAGCTTTGGCGGCCGATATCTCGGCCAAACTGCCGTCATAGGTTGCGAAATTAGTACGTCCGGAATCAGCTCGCCAAGGCGCGTCGAATGAGCTATATCTCGTCAAAATCCGACGGGGACAACTGAGACGCATCCCTTGTGAAGCAGCCGGTCATTTGCCGCCGCACACAGCAGAGAAAGAAGGCGGGGCGCAGAGAGCGGGCGTCTTTCGCCGACTGCCCCCGTTCGCTGCCCATCGCCCCGACCGCCCGCTTCTCGCAGGCGGGCAACAAAAAGAAGGCGGCCGGACCGATGGACAGAGCGGCAGGTCCGATGTGAGTGGGTTATCTCAACTGCACAGCGACCACCGGGAGGGTGGAAAAAAACAAAAAAACCGAAAAAGAAAGACGCTTCCCATCACTCCCTTGACCGCCGCTCCTTTTGCCTTGGGATGGGCAAACTTTTATGTCTGCTTTGGTTTGCTTTAAAGCTGTCAGCGCAGGAAGGCATCATTGAACGGAGTGGACGCCGTCCATCTTGCCGCGACAATTTCGAAAGCGAGCTTTGGGGTCGCTCGGCCTCTCCGCAACGAGCGACCGCTTGGCAGTGCTCGCGGTAAAGCGACCCGCCGATCGCGTTCGCCCGGTCGGGGACGCGCGAACCCAAGCGACAAGCTCGGCGTCTGCCGCCCCCCTCGATCGATTCGTGGCGGCAGACCACACCGACCGCTCACCTCTACGCTCCAATGGCGGCCTCCTGCCAACACGCGGCTCTGCTGTCGACGATTCAGAGCGTCGAATGTCGCAGCGGATTCCGGAAGAGCCCGCTGTGGCCGTTCCCGTTCCGTCCGGCCACTCACTTCCGCCTGAAGGTGGTCGAGGGGGAGGGCGAGTGGGGCCGCGTCGTGAAGATCGCCGTTGTGGGCGACGTGCAGGGCTTGAAGGCGGCGATTTGGATCGTGGACGAGGACGGCGAGACGATCGACCTGAGTGAGCGGGTTCTAGTGGTTGTGCCCTTTATCGCTCGATTGCAGGAGAGAACGTGGACGTGAACGCGACCTACGTGTTCGTCAGCACGCCGGCCGGCCGCCGCGTTTTCTGTCGCCTGTGGATCGACGAATGTGCCGCCTGCGAGGAGCGGGAGAAGGCCGAAGAAGAGAGTGCTGCTCTCAACGCACAGGTCAGTTTTTGATACAAGCTGAAGTGATTGCTGGTGTTAAGGTCGAAGAACTGAAGGCCCAGCTGGCGGAAGAACGCGAGCAAGCGGAAGCCAGGCGCCAAGAACTCCAGGCCCAACTGGAAGCGATGGCCGACGAGAAGCAGAAGTTCGCGGCGATCAGCAAGGAGGTGAGTTCTCTGCGAGCATTCCGCGTTGACTTATTTGTGATTTAGAACGCGGAATTGAAGTCGCAGGCGGTCGACTCCGCTGAATTCAACGCCGTGCTGGACGCAAAGTGCCGCGAACTGCAGGAGGAACTCGCCGAACGGAGCTCGGCGATGAACCGCGAGGTTCGTCCACTGCCTTCCCTTCCGATCACTCTCGCTTTAGGTCAAGAAATTGACGTCGAGAATGGTCGCTGAAAGCGGCTGCTCACTCGCGTCGTCCGCACACGCACAGACCCGCACCGAGCAGCTCAAGCAGAAAAGAGCGCAGTTGGCAGCCATAAAGGCCGAGAAGGAAAGGCTGCGGCAAGCGGTGAGTCCACACGCTTTATTGTTGATCTCCTCTTTCGTTTCAGAACCAGCAGAATGACGAGAACGACGAGAACAACGAGCAGCCTGAGCAGCAGCTGGCATTTCTTCTTCAGCGTGTCGCCATCGGGCAGCAGAGTGCTACAATGCAGACGGACCAAATCGGGGAGCAAGCGGCACCTTCCTCGTCGAAGCCGAGCGACTCGTCCGGCGAGAGTGCGGAAGTTCGCCCCGTTGACGACTCGTCCGACGAATGGGAACGCGTTTGATTCGACCGGATTTGTTAATCTCATTTGCAATAAACGAACTGCCGCTTGTGTTCGAACGACCAGTGCTGTACGGGGCGTTCTTGCATTTTGATCTTTTGCATTCCAACCACAGCAAAAAAAGAACAACTGTCTGGTCCAATGAAACGGAGAAGGCGAGGAGAAGGCGATCGACAAGACCGTTGCCTTTGGCCCGAAGACAGGTGTGAACCAAACGATCGCGTACGGCGCCACGAGTCAGTTCGGCGGCCGCCGTCGCCGATGCGGGCAACGCGGGTGGGAGTTCTCTCTTCCTTCCGCATCCATTTGCGTGCGGGCAGGAGAGCGAGACGAAGCCGGCCGGCAGCGAGCACCTCTGAACTATGAACGTCGTCTTTTGTTGTCCTTTGCCCTCGGTCGGGCGTTTATTGTTCGGCTCCTGTCAGAAAGAGTTCGGTGCTTCAATCTGGATTGTTCAGGCCGTCGGGGCCAATTGATCCACTTGCTCGCCGACGAGGTGCGAGAAGCGTGTTCTGCAGACTCCACCAGTCGAACGATTAGAAAGCCGAAACAACCGAAGATTTCAGCCGCTCAACAAGCGAACCAATTCCGACTTCTACCGTTGCCTTTTAACGGATTCTTGCGTTGAGAAAACGCCGTCCGTCCGAAAGACCCTGCTCTCTCTGGCCCCGCCCGTCCACCCGCATTCTCTCGCGCGCCCAGAGAAAGAGCGGACCGCCGAGAGAGCGCGGCGCACTTGCCGCCTCGCCACGCGCGCCGCCCGTCGCCGGCCGGCCGCCCGCAGTGGACGAGAGCCGCCCGCCGGCCGACTCATAAACTTACCTGGCGAACGCTCTAGCACGATCAGCAAGGTGCTAAGCGCATCGTGAGACTTGGCCATTGCACTTCTGGCTTCAGGTTGACCGGTGAGGCAGCTCCGAGTTGGGGTTGGCCTGTCGCTCAATTTTTGCGTTTGGGGAGGAGCGTTCGCGCCCTCCCTTCATCTTCGGCTGGGTGGGAGGTCGGAAGTCGACTCTTTTGCTGTGTTGGACGGCAAGGAGCGACATTCCTTTTCTGCTGCTCTGATCACCTCCAGTTTGGAGAGAATAGGCGTCAGCGTGTTTATTGTCAGCACACGAGTGGAAGAAACGAGTGGAGCATTCAGTACTCGGCTTCTCGAGCCCGAGCACGATGCGGACGGCGCAGCAGACGGTGGAGCAGGTGGGTAATTGGTCCTCCTTCTCGGCCAGAAGACTCCCGCACTAATGAGAAGTTTGATCCTTCTTTCAAGCCAACGAACTGCGCTTTCTCGGTTTATTTTCGCAACCGAAAGACACACGAGGCGAAAGGACGGCAAGACGACCGCTCGGTTGACGAAGAGGAGGCTTCACTCGACCGGAGCAGGGAGCGTTCCGTCCAAGATGGCCTTGAAGTCGAGTTGGTGGCCGGAGAAGAGGAGCGTAGCGTTCGTTGGCTCGGAGATCCTGCAACAGGAGGAGATGAAGAGAGGATGGTGATGGACGGAGACTCACACATGGGCGCCGTGTTTGTTCCAGCAAGTCCCGGTGACCTCGTTGGAGGTCTTGTTCAGGTCCGCGGCGAGGAGTTGATGGCTGGAGACGAGGAGCAGAAGCGCGAGGAACGGGAGTCCGCCCGAACGCCCGCCCATTTCTTCCGCGGAGTTCGTCGAGGAGGGAGCCGAAGGGAGAGAGCGGAAGGAAGCCGCCGATCGCCGCGGTCTTCGATGCGCAGAGTGCCCGACAGCTGCGAGCAATCGAACTCGTGGGGAAGATTTGTCCCGACGGAATGAATTACGCAAATTCGAGCGCTTCCTGCCGGTCGGAAGCGTTCTGCTTGTTCATGCAAATTCCGTCGAGCTTCACGGCGTGTGAGAAGTCGCCTCGTTGCCGGCGGAAGAACGAACGATCGCCGAAGTGGGCGGGCGAGGCGGCAAGAACGTTTCCAGGGGGGCTAATGATTCCTGACAGGACGCCGCCGCCCGTCCATTCGCTTCACCGATTTGTCGAAACGAATCGAATCCCCAAGGGGCGATCATGGACGAGCCAGCTGGCGGCCAGATCGCAGCAGGAAGAACTCGAACACATGCGCGAAGGCAAGCGTCCGATGGGCGCGAGCGGAAACTCCAATGGCCGCCCGCAAGTGTTCGCGTCCTGGGACGAAGCGGGAGTGCCACGAGTCCGCGAGCGACACACGGCCGAGCTGCACGGAAATTTAGGCGGTGTAGAAGCCGTAAACTAAATCGTAGGTGCTTAAGAGCCGCCTGCAAGAGGCAAGCACACACATCCGTCCCGTCAATCCGCCGCTTTGGTCGACAAAAACTCGCTCCAAGTCGCATCTCCGCCCTCCGCAAGTGAGCGATGGAGAGTCTCTGGTTTTTTTGCGTGTCTCCGAAAGGCGACTTGCTCGAGGACTCGACTCGTCCGTCGTTGGAGGTCTGCCTCTTCGCAGCAATGCCGATTCAAACCCGCAAGTCTCCTCGCCGTACACCGCCGTTTATCCCCGAACGAGCCAGCAACAGCAAAGAATCAAGTGGAGAAGCGGAAATCGGCGAGTTGCCGCGCCGTTGTTCAGTTCGCGCAGTCGCTCCAAGTGCTCGTCGACACCCCGCCGGGCCACCCGCTCCAGCTGCTTCGATGTCTCGGCGAACGTCGTGCGAAATTCCGGGCGGTAGGCCCACAGCAAGTGGGCGGAGCGGCGGTGCGCACAGCGGGCGGGCGGGAAGGACTCCGCGGCGAAGGGCGACGTCCACTTGCCGTTCCGTCGGCTGCAACGCGGGGTCAACGGAGAGCAGCGGAGACTCGCCTCTCCTTCCAGTCGTGGAGCATGAAGTCGCCGTCGCTCCACCGGCTGTCCGTCTGCCCGGCGTCGCGCACCCAGTAGCCCCGCCCGCCGCTCAGCTGCCGCACCGTCCCGTTCGGCGAGCGGCGCCACTCGGCCACGCCCAACAACGCGCGCCCACACGACTCGTAGCGGAGGAGCTCGTCGTACGTGCTGAAGAGGAGTGAGTGGGCGGACGGCCGGACGAACCTCATCGTCTGCCGCAGCTCCTCGCATCGCCGTCGCCGAGCGGGCGCGCAGTCGCCGCAGAAGTGGTCCAGGAAGACCTCCTGCAAACAAGAAGATGGGGAGGGGCCTGAACGGAGACTCACGCTAAGCGCCCCGTTGTCCCTCCATTTGCGCGAGCCGGCGGTCGAACGGAACTCGAAGGCGGCCCACCGGCGGAGGAAGGCGCGGGCGAACGGCGAGTTGCGCGCCACGTACGAGCCCGCCGCGATCTCGCAGTTGAACAGCCGGTCGTAGAAGACGAGGTCCGCCCGCTCGTCCACGAACTCCTCGAGCAGCCGGTCGGGGTTCACGACGCCCATGTCCGCGTCCAGGAACACGAACCACTCGACGGCCGGCCGCTCCTCCATCAGCCGCGCCATGACGCAATGCCGACGGTACATGAACTGCAAGGAGCGAGGGCGGGGGATGAAGAGGAAGCGACCACTCACGTCCTCTCCCGCACACGCCGCCCGGAGCTCCCGCTCGTGCTCCAACTCCACTTCGATCAGCGGGTAGTCGAACAGGAGGGCGTAGCAGCGGACGGTGGACAGCGCGAGGGCGTACTCGGCGGCCGTTCGCTTGTCGTTCACGATCACCACGAGGGCGATCTCCCGGCAGTCTGCAAGCAGGCGGGAAGAAGGCGGCTCTCCTCCTCTCACTTTCGGCCGTCCGCTCGACGGTCAGCGGAAAGAAGAGGACGCTCTCGTTGCTGATCGCCTCCAAGGGGCGTCTCTCGGTCGGGGAGTAGTCGGGCGGGAGTTCTCGGAAATAGGCGAGAGCAGAAACCAAAAGGGCGAGCAGGAGAAGCGAGACGACGCCCACGATCAACGCCTTTCGTCGTTTGCGCAGCCTTGCGAGAACGCGCCTCATCGTTTGTGTCTAAATCGTGGCGGTCGAGATCACGAGGTCGGCGGAAAGACGAACGAGCAATCGCCGCCTCGGTCCAACCGACCGCTTGCTCGAGGACAGCGAGGAATGACGTGTGGGGGCTCTTTCGCACCCTCCGCTCCGTTGCTTCCACAGAACGCCGCGGTTGTGCTGTTCAGTTGCTCGCCAGTTGAAAGACGGCAGCGAACGAATTTCCCGTGGTCTTCTTGCTTTGTCGATGCCGTTCGCCTCTACCAGACATAGGTCATTTGATTGCAGAGGATTCATTCGACTGCCAATACACGCGCCGATCACAAATTCCAGCTGCAGCTTCGCGTTATCCAGCACGAAGCAGCGGCGGGCAGGAAAAAGTTGTTGCGGTTGCTGAATTCCATGTAGAGCCGACCTCTCTCTTCTTTTTTTCTCCTGCGTTCTGTCCAGCTAGTCGGCAGGCGTCAGCCAGTTTGCCGCTTCGTCTACCGTGAGCTCGACGCGGGGACATCAATCGAGTGGGTGACTTTTCATTGTAAGGGAGCGGTCGCCGTTTCCCGAGCGGCAGTCCGCAACTCTTTTGAGTACGCGACGTTCGTTGTCAGGCATCTTCTGAACAGACCGCCTACTCGCTGCTATCCGCAGTTTGTTCGCCCGCCGCACGCGACGGGCCTCCAAAAATTGGGCGAACTCATAAGCGAGTCCGGTCACGGAAATTTTTAGTAAAAGGCGAAAAATTTCTTCGTTTGTGAACGAGCGGGCTCCAGAGATGCCCGTCGAGTCCCGCCGCCCGCTCTCCCCTCGGCGGGCGGGCGGGCAGACGACGAGAGGCGCGCGCTCTCTGCGGGGCGAGAGAGCGCGGGGTACTCGCTACTTTGCCGCCCACGTGCTCTGTCGAATTAAGGCCGATCTTCTTGTGGAGCATGTTTCCGCTGCTGTTCGGCTACCGCTTCTCTCTGCTTCAGCGGTCCGTTCACTCCTCTTTCAACTGTTTGTTCGCCCGGTGGACAGCAACTCGTGTTCTGCCTTCTCGTCGCTCTGATGTTCGTTGAGGGCGGCTACTCGAACGGGCGAAAGAAAGACGTCGACGGAGGACACTCGTGAGTTCTCTCCGCTCTCCTTCCGTTCGCTCTCGTGCAGGGAAGTCGCGAGATGGCCGTTTACCGCTCCATCTTCACGTCCACGATGCTCTCGGCCCTCTTCTTTGTGCTCGCTTACTTTGCGAACTGCGGAGTGCGCCTTTTATCTCCGAATCTACCGCCTACTTTTCCCGCTGGTTAGTCCACTCACCTCTCGCCTTTGGTGACGAACGTTCGCGCGAACGCGGTCGTTCTCCTCAACTCGCGACCCCGCTCTTCAACCCACTCATCGCCCTCCTGATCGCTCGTCAGTTGCGGCGGAGGGTTCGTTTCTTGCTCCTGTGCCGGCCGGTCGAGGAAGTGGGGGCATCGAAGACGAGCAGGAGCCAAACACAAACGGCCGCGAACTAACGAAAGGTTCGACCGCCCCACTGACTACCCGTGGAGCGAACGGGTGAGCAGAAGCACGCTTCTTGCGGGGGAGTTTGATTGTTTCAGAGATCACGTTAAGATGTTTGACTGCTCGTAATCGAAGAAAACTCACTCGATTTCATCAGTGGTGCTTTGGCGTGCGTAGGACAATCGATGCATTGAACGGTCGTCTAACCGCAGCAACCTCTTGTGATCGCTCACTACTTGAAGGCGGGTAGTCGGCTCAAGGAATCCCCTCATCTGTCGGGTGTGTGAGGAACAACTGCTGGACGGGCGAGCGGATGAAAGGCCGCTCTGGTCCCTCGGCAGTTGGAGCCAAGAATCCACTGAACAGACGTCCACATCCGCGTCTCTCGAGTTCCATCAACCGAACCATCCGGCAGCCGGGTTGCCCACCGCCGACTGGAACCGCTCCTTCCTCGCGTGTTCGCTCTTCTACTCGTGGCTATGCTTCCGGTCGATCATCGCGACGGTGAACAAGCGGTCGCTCTCCTTCGTAGACGAATCGCGCCCGCTGTTGCCCGCGCCGCTTGGAAGCAGGGACGTGCACGAAGTTAATGGCCGCCTTCTCTTCTTCGACCACTGGGGGACTAGGCGCAGCCGGACGAAGGCGAAGTGGCGGCCATGTTCCAGCTGATCGTCCTCAAAAAGTGCGGACACTTTTGCGCCCCTTCCGCCCACTCACTCCCTTCCGTTCAGTCCATCGGTTGGGGCGGAAATCGACCGTCTCTAACAGCCCTCCGCCGCCACTTCGACGACACGGCCGTCCGAGCGGGCACGTTGATCCTACTGTTCGTCTCTACCGATCTAGTGGTGCTTAGTCCCGCCCCTCGCTTCCAGTCGACGAGTTCTTGGTCGTCTTTTCGCTCGACAGCGCCGGTCACTCCTTTCCGAGCTGCGGCACGACTTCCACTCGCCTGACCGTGAATGAAGATGGGCCGAGTGAACGAACCAAGAGCAGGGGACTGCTCGCTTGTTGTACTCGTTGAAGGAAAGGTGCTCTATGGAGAAGAGATGATCGAAGAAAGCAAGGTCAAAAGCGACAAGGCAATTGACTTGCGTGCTCGTCAGTTTCCGCCGACCGGAATGGAAAGAAAACTCAGATCGTGCGGCCGCCGAATGGAAAGCGGCGGGCGGCGCGGTTTGCGGTCGAGCGGGGGCGAGTGTGAACCGCTCGTTGAGACGCATTTTCGACGTCGATCGCGATCGATCGGCCGCTTCTCCATTTCTTCGCTCCGCGTGATGTCGACCGACGGCGGCGATCTGGAGGCCGACGACGAAGCGGAAGAAGCAGTCGAAGACACGATCGACGCTTCAGCCGGTGTTCCGAAGTCAAAAGTGAGTCACCTTCCCTTTTTCCACCTCCCAACTTGCTTCTTTAGCTCCAATGTTCGCTGTGCGGGATCGTCATGGTGCGACACAGAGCGGTCCACGAAGCCGGCCACAAACAGAAAGAGGGCTTCTCGTGCGCGGTTTGCGGAGTCTTCTCGTGCGACCGCAGCCGCCGGAAGGAGCACGAGCGGAAGGTGCATCGTTTCGAGCGCGCAAAAGAAGAGCGGAGCGTGCGCGGCGCTGTCAGGATCTCGAAGGTGAGTTGAAAGCGAAGGAAAGGAATCCCTCTGCCCGTTCTTCAGAGCCAATTGCGGACGCTCGTGAACGTCGGCTTCAAGTTGGCGGAAGTTCAGTCGACGGCCGTCGCGTCCGCCGCCCTCCCGATGGAAGTTGAGACGACCGAAGAGGAACTCCGGGCGATCATGAAGGAGGGCCCGCAGAAGAAGGGAGTGAGTGGGGCCTCTTTCTTCTTGCAGCCCCGCTTGCTTTCAGCTCGTTTGCCCGATTTGTCGCGTGCGTAGTGGGAGCGCGTTGATCGCCGAGCGACATTTGGCCGCCCACCACTCTAAGGGTCTTTTCGTTTGTTCGTTGTGCGGCGTCCGTCACAGGCGGGCGCGCTATCGCCGAGTGCACGAGCAGACGGTGCACGGCTTCGAACGACACGCAAAGGACCAAGGCCGGAGGGATGCCATTTGGATCGCTCCGGTACGTGCCTTCTTTCTGATCTTATCGTCTGCCTTCAACCGCAGGAACAATGGGCGCTCTACTCCCAACCCGGAGCGAACATCGAAGAAGTGCAGAAAAGAGCCGTGAAGCCGCGCGGCGAACATCGGCGGCACACGATCGCCGGCCCGCTCCGACCCGCCGCGTCCGCTCGAGCGGCTCGAAAGCGGCCGGCTTTTGAGGTGATCCAACTGGACGATTCGGAGGACGAGCAGCCGGCCGCTCGTCTTTCGGTCGGTCTGCACCTCCCGCCGCCGCTCGTCGCCCACCGCCCGTCCGCCACGTGAGCTGCCCAGAGTTCCTCGTGCTGTGATCGAAACGGCGATTTCGTTGACAACTCACCTGTTTTATTTTGCTGTTCTCGAGTTCAACCTTCGTTGTTGTTTGTTTTGTTAACATTAAAGCGATTGCTGCACGGGCGCGATTTGATTTGCGCTGGAGATGAGGGAAAGACGACGGCGGGACTCGCTTCGTGATCTTCGTTTCCTTCTCCTTTGTTCTTTTGTTCGCGGTGTTGTCGTTCGAATCGGTCGGGTGGGACGTGCGGAAGGGAGAAACCAAGCTACTAAGCGGCGCATGTCTTCGACCGGCCACAAACGGCGAAAACTCCCGACTTGCGACCACTCTTCAACCGAGAAGGGAGAGCAAGGCTGGCGTACGTGTGCCACGAGCTGCTCTAAGTAATTTGGCCCCGAGTTTCGCGATCAAACCGCAAATCCCGTCTAGTTTCTGCTCGTTCATCGAGACTCTCGGCGTCGTTTCAGTCGAGCAGGGCCTTCCTCCCGCTGCAGTCCCTCCATTCTCCCGCTCGTTTTAGTCTCCTCTTCCATCCAGCCACTTGTTTATGCGGACAGTAAATGGAACAACATCAAAAGGAAACAGAATGTTGCATCGAAGAGAACTTGCTCGCGCTCACTCGTGCGCAACGGCCTTCTCCATGAGGCGGAGGACGACGGGCGGGTGCTCGGCGGCGAACTCCTCCCACTCCTCGCGGTCGTGGACCTGCGGGTAGTGGCGGGCGGCGAAGTCCAGCGCCCACTCGCGGAGCTTCTCGAGCGTCGGGTGCCCGAGCGCGAAGTCCAGCATCTCGACCACGTTCTCGAGGCAAACCTTCCCGCACAGGTGGTCGACGGTCAGCTCCTGCAAGGCGGAAGAGTGACAAGTGGGGGCACTGCCGCCGTCCACCTACCCGGAGCAGCTTCACGTCGTACTTGTCGGCCGCAAGGAACAAGTGGCGGGCGTTCTCGTCGAGGTTCTCCACGCGGCCCGTGTACATGAAGCGGAGCATCGCCTCGACGATCGGCTCCTCGATGCCCTCGATCGGAATGATGTTCGACTCGCTCTCCAGCCATCCGTGCTCGAACATCGCGCGGAAGACCTCGGAGTGCATGAACAGGAACGCTTTGTAGACCTGAAAGAGAAGATTGATGAGTTGTGGACGGAAGGGAGGACTCACGTGGAAGATTCGATCTCCAATTACCACTCGGACGTCCGTGAAGGCGGCATCGTTGAAGTTTTGATCGAAGATGTTGTTCGCCGGATTGCCCTCCATCCGAAGCGGCGGCAGAAGTTTCGGAACGAGGTGGTAGCCGTGGACGAGGAGGTGCAGACGCCCGGGGCCCCACTCGTAGAAGGAGTGCTCTCCAAACTCGACAGTGGCTTCCTTTCGCTCGACGGTGAAAGAGGCGATCTTGCCTGCAAAGCAGAAAAATCACGAGGAGCCGGAGGTTGTGGATGGCCTACTTTTGATGCGAGTGCGTTCTCGTTCTTCTGCGGGGACCTCGCTGTGCGTGTCCAGCCGCCACATGTCGTACTTGACGATCACCTCCCGAGTGTCCGCCGGCAGTTGCGGAAGGATGAGCTTCGCGACGATCGGGTTCTCGTCCAACTCGTCGTAGTCGTAGTCGGGGATCACTTCGGCCTTCTTCTCCAGCGCGAGCCGAAGCTTGCCGACCGCCTCGATTTCGACGTCCTCGCCCCAGCTGAACTCCTCGCCGATCGTCTCGAAGTGCGGAAGGTCGCCGACGTCGTGTTGGAACAAGAAGAGCGACGGCTGTAGCTGGACGGGGAAGACGGCGGTCGGCGGGTCGAAATGGACGCAGATCGTGAGCGTTTCGCGCTTTTTGAACGCCGCCAGCTCTGCGGAAGCGCCGAAATCGCAGATCACGTCGGATTGATCTTCTTTTACTTCGATTCCTAGAAGAAAGTGGTGCGGATGTCAGCAATTAGCGGGATGAAAACTCACGCTTTTCTTCGCTCTTCGTCCCGTCCTCCCGCTCGATGCAAAGCGGCCGGCCAGCGAAGAACTCCCGCCACAGACCCGTGCCGTCCAGGTAGCGGAAGTGCATGCGAAAACTCGCGGGCGCTCCTGACCACGAAGTTTGTTCGATTTGAAGGAAGAAGCGCATCTATTGGCCGTCCTCGTGCTTCAAAATGAAAAGGCCGCTCGTGAGGACGTCCCCATTCTTCGTCGATCTCCATCGCTCCAAGAAGTCGGGGATTTTCCAGCGGAGAAGCGAATTGTCGTCCACTTGCATCATAATGTTGGACATGCTCGTTCCTGCAATCGAACGAGAAGATCGTCGAGAAAAGGCGTAAAAACTCACGTTTGCAGCGGACGGATTTCGCAAACCACCCGGCCGGCGGACGGACGGCGGCGACGAGCGGAAAGCGGGCGGAAAGCCACAAAACGATCCGACCGGACAGCGACGAAATGTCGCCGTCGGGTGCCCGAGCGGACGTGAAGTGGAGAGGCGGTGGAATAACATTGCCACTAGACACGGAAGATCAACGAGAATTCGAACAAAACTCGCACGCAACGCCTTCCTTCGTTTACTCGTTTCGCGGTACCGCCCACAGTAAGAGAGCAGCGGCAACGAGCGTTAACGAGACGGCCATTGAAAGTCGAAGAAGCGCCTCCTTTGCTCCTCCAGTCATTCGCATCCAATCCATCTCGTACTTGTTACGCCCAAGCCATTTAGCTGCAAATGAGTTCGTTTTGAAGGTCGAGCGAGTAGTCAGAAGTCGTCTGCAAGCTGCTTGGAGGGGACACTCATGTCATGAAGAGGATTGCTCGCCCATCCAGGCATTCCTCACACGCATCTTTTCACCTTTTCCGAGCGATCAGTCAACTAAAAAGAAGGTAGCTCGACGGTCTGTGCACGGGAATTCTCGCCGAGAAAACAACAGCGGCCGCTTGGCGTTTCGCCTCACGCTCGTCTCCGCGTCTTGTCGGCCGTCCGCTTCCGCTTCGCGTGTCGGCTTGTTTTGCTCCAAGTTCTTGTCGATTGAGGTGGGTTTGATGCTTTCGTTGACTCCACCTATTAGCTCGGCATCTTCGACCGCTTTTTAATTCGAATACGCGAAAAATGCCTTTAATTTGCTGAAAATTCCGAAAATATTGATTTTTTTGCGTAATTCTCCTAATTTCGGCCGCATTTCAGGTGAATGGCTACTCCTCAAGATCCCCGGACGGATGACGAGCAACGCGCTGCCGAAGAGGCGCCCGTCGATGTGCCGCCCGTCCGCAAATCGCGTCTGCCGGCCAAGGGACGTCTGTGGCTCCAGTGCTTCATGGTCGAAGAATGGGGCCGGATGTCGCAAGCGCACGAGCCCGTCCTTCCGCTCGTCCGCACTCTGCTCATCAGCCGTTCGTACCTCAACTCCTTCTTCGATGCGGAGACGTTCGCGCCGGCGGAGTTCTGGATTCTGCGCGAGAACGCGGCCTGCGTGGCCAAACCCTTCCCGGGAAGATTCGGGCTCGTGATGACCTACAACGAAATCGCGCTCCTTGTTCGCTGTGCTCGGCGGCTGGCCTCCATCAAGCTTATCTTCACGGTCGATGCGGCGGACCTCAACGTCCGTTGGATGCGCAACTGGCAACAAGTCGCTTCGGAGTTGCACGGTGAGTTCTTCCGTTTTTCTTGCTTTACTCCATCTCCGTCTTCAGCTTTGCCTTTGCTGTCGTCGATCCAACTGGAAACACGCGGTTTCGAACACCCGTTCACCGACATGCTGCTCGACTCGCTGCCCGACTGCGTGACTCGAGTGAGGGCCGACAATTTCCGCACTGCGACGTTGTTCCGAAAACGCACGGCCCTGCTCGAAGAGGTCTGCTTGAGCGACAACAGCGGCGAGGACGCGTGTAAGTGGAAGAAATCTTGCAACAAACGATCCATTGCTTCTTTTGCTTGCAGACCTTGCGGACGTCTTGCGCTTGAAGAGCCGGCGCATCGAGCTTTCTGTGGGCGATTCGGACGAGTTCTACGACCTGCCCGCCTGCGGCCCATTTGATCAGAACGAGCACCTCCAAACGCTCCATCTGTACGGAGACTTCTTTGCGGAAGACGCCGCTCCGCTGGCTCTCCGCCACGTGCGTGCCGTCAACGCGCACTTCGAGCTCGTGCGCCAGCAGCTCTTGGGAGCGTTTCTCGAGGTAACTGGTCGACTGGAGTGGGGTCAGAGGTCTGTTCCTTGCAGGAGCCCGACGACTGGGCGGAGATCGACAAAGACGCCAAGGAGTTCGCCGCCGAGCTGCAAAAGGCGGGATTCGGCGCGGAGTTGCGGATCGGCGCCCAGGACCTCGTTCGTTTCTTTTCTTACACTTTTCGTTTCCATCCCCTTCCTTCAGCACATCTGGCGGAACGTGTCGCGGGACCAGCTGATCGACCACTTCCAGTGGAAGCGCGAACAAGAGGCCGTTTGGCCCGCGTGGCAGCCGCGCGTGCTGGAGTCCTCGTTCCTGCACCACGGCATCCGCATCGTGATGGGCGTCCCGATCTAAACACCCAATACTCTTCTGTTCCCGTCACTACTTTTCTGTCTGAATCTTGCCGCTAAGCATAAACACGTTCTTTACTTCCGCATCCCCTCTTTCGACTGCCGACGAAGAGCCGAATGGAAGTTTATTGCCGCTCTTCACTCGTGCTGGTCAGATGCCCAGGCGGTTCTCGGCAAAGTGCTTCGGGTCGGTCGTCGGGTAGAGTTTGTGCTCGAGCGTCTCGCCTGCAAACAACCTTCTTTCGGCCGCCCTTGCACCGCACTCACCAGTGAGCGGCTTCTTGCGGCCCGGTGAGTGCTCGAGGGCGGTCTCGACGGCGGCGGCCACCTCGTCGTCGTCCTCCCAGTCGTAGGGGCGCCGGAAGGAGGTGCCCAGCCGCCGCACGCCGCCCATCAGCTGCTCGTAGAGGAGGCGGTAGTCGGGCCGGTCCTCGTACTTCAGCGAGCGCAGGTGTTTCGCCATCTGACGCGAAACAGTGGTTGCAGGAGAAAAGAAACTCACGTCCTTGAACTCGGTCGGGCACTTCTCGAACAGCTTCTCGTCGCCGGTGGCCTCCTTCAGCTGCCGCAGCGGCTCCTCTTCCTTCAGCGAGGACCACGGGAGGCCGACCAGCAGCTCGACGAGCATGTAGAGCAGGGACCAGAGGTCGTCCACGCGGCCCTGCTCCAGCCGCTTGTCTGCAGCGAACGAGCGCGAGTGGAGATGAGGGCAGCACGCAACAAAAGAACTCACGGACATTCAGCGAGCAGTAGCGGAGGGTGCCGCGCAGCAGACACTTCTTGCGGGCCTTCCGAATCGCCAAGCCGCCGCCGCCCTCCTTCTTCACCACGAACTCCCGCACCATCCCTGCAAGCGGAAGTTGGTGAGTGGATGGAAGAAGCGCACCGTAGTCGATCATGAAGAAGGTGCGCGCGTCCCGCCCGACCAGCCCGATCACCATGTTGCCCGGCTTCACGTCCTGCAACGCGAATGAGGAGGGTGGAGAGAAGACGGAGGACTCACTCGATGGACGAAGCCGGCTTCGTGCAGCACTTTGATCTGGTAGAGGGCCTGCACGCCGATGCGGACGACCGTTTGGGCGCTGAAGCGGTCGGGCTCGCGTTTGTTCCCGTTCTTGCCCTTCACTCGCTTCAGGAACATCAGGTCGGGGCCGCAGAGCGTCATCGTGATGAAGCTGCAACAGGGGAGTTTTTGGACGAGCATTCGTGAGGGCACTCGCCTGTACTTGGCCCGCTTCCCGGCGTGCAGCAGGCGGATGCACTTGGGACTGCTGGCCAGCTTGCGCAACACTTCGGCCTCCAGCTTCAGCACGCCGCCGTCCTCCACGGCGTTCGACTCGACCTGCAGCGGGAGGAGTGAGTGGGTGGATGAGCGGACGAACGAACCTTAAGGGCGGCCGTGTACCCGCCCTTGCGCGTGATGTCGGCCACCTCGTAGACGGCGCCTGCAAGCAGCGAGTGGACGGCGGGCGGGCGGACTGACCGCAGCCGCCGGCGCCCAGCTTTTCCAGCACCTTCCAGCGGCCGCTCACGATCTTGCCCGTCTTGAAGGTCACGAGTTCCTCCGAGTCGCCCATCGAGAGAGGAGTGCGGAAGTCGGCCGCCTGCTGCCGGTTGGGAACTCCGAATGGCAGGAGTTTGGCGCTTTTCTTTGTTTGTTCTGCTAGATTTGCATGAGCGTTGGGCGGTCGAGAGGAAGTAGACGCCGAAGAGATGCCTCCATCCACAGACGCGACGATGTGGTGCCCTGTTCGAGTTGGAAGAGAAAGTGCCCGCTTTCGGCTGTTCACTCGCTTCTTTCCGTCCAGCCCAGCGGTGCGAGCTGTGATCGAAAGTGTCTTCCCGTCCTACTGGTTGTTGCTTGACCGGCGACCACGCATTTTTGCCACGAGTTTATTCAGCAACCTGTTCACAACAATACAACGGAATCAAGCGGCCTTCTGGTCGGACAAGAGGATGCCGTTGACGGCCAGTTCGTCGGCGCCGATCGATCGGAAGACGAAGAAGAAGCTGGAACAACCGACAATGTTTGATTCGAGTGGGTGCAACGCACCGATCGCCGTCCAGCTTCAACTCGCTGGTCGCCACTTCGGTCAGCCGTTTGGCGACCGGCGCGCGCAGTTCGGCCGGAATGTTCGTGATTTGGAGCGTGGCAACGGCGGCCGGAGCAGCGGAACTCCGCAGCTCGAGCCACTCGTCCGCTTGCACGTGGACCTGAACGAGGGAGTGGGTGAGTGGAGGTTTCGTTCGAGTGGACGAACGGAAAGCTGCTTCCCGAGCAGCTCGGCGACCACAGCGGCGGCTTTCGAGTGGAAAGTGAGTGGGATTCCCGTCTTGGGCAGGTTGGTGACCAGCGTGAGCAGAGGCATGGTTCGGGTGCGGAGGAGTGAAAGAGGCGAGTGGATGACAGGAACAAGCGGGCGTGTTCTTTTGTACCGGGCGGACACAAGTCGGACACAAAAAGACGCGAATCTGCCGGTGAGAGAGGCGACCGATAAACGTGATCGCTTTCGTCATCCTCTCGCTGCAACGAAACGGGGTTCAGAGTGGAGGGAATCCACGGCAATCTAAACACGCTTGTAGTTCTCGCCCACTGCCTTTTTGGTGGGCGGTTGTCGAATGCTCGGCACAGTCGTTTACCATCTGCGGGTGGGCAGTCGAAAGCTGAACTATGCACGCATGGCCTCACTCGGACTGTTCACGATCTTTTCCTACTGCAAAATTCCAGCATTTTTGACGGTCGACCTGCTGGTCGCTGTGCGGCGACAACGCCCTCTTGTTCGAGCGCTTCATCGATGATCGATACAATCTCTGCTGGTGGGTTCAGACGCAGTTTATTCGCCCTTTGAAGCCGACCGACCTGCAGACGAGTGATTCGCGGTCCCTTGAGCTCGAGGATCAGAAGAGGGCGGCGACTCCGACGACAACAGTCATCCACGCAAGAACGAGCGAGCTGGACGAAGAACCTGAAAGAAAGACGATGAAAGGAATAGAGCGGTGGGAGGAACTCACTCAAAAGCCCCTTGGTGCTCGTGTCGGACGGGTCAGGAGAAGAGTCGCCGGTCTCGATGAAAGCGGATTCGACGGCGGTCTTCTTGGGCAGCCGATACTCGCCGAAATCACTCGCGCTCGTTTTGTTGCCGCTCTGCAAGCTCGCTCAAACAGGCGGATAATAAATACGTAGACGACTCACAGAAACGAAGAGGTACTTGAGGGACGTCTTTCGTTCGAAGTGGACGCGCGTCCAGACGTGTTGGCCGTCGGCCGTCTGCACCAGCCCGGGGTCGTTGCAGAGGACCGTCGAGTAGTGCATGAGAGAGCCGTTCCGGTGAAGGAACACGTTCCCCCAGCCGTCCCCCATGACCACGGGGCCTGAAACAACCCGTGAAGTGAGAGGGAACGGCCGCGGAAAACACGAGACGTACCAAGTCTCAAGAAGAGCTTCGTACCCTTCCGGAAGCTTTGGCCCTCTAGCCGGCAGCGTTCGTTAAAGGAGATCGAGAACCTGCAGCACACGTGATGAGCAGAAGAAGAGGACAAACTTTGAGATGGCGAAAGCCGAAACGTAGATGCTGAGACTGTCTTCTTTGCTCCACTGCTGCGTGATGGTCGTCGAGAGGCACTCCTCCAGGCTGCTGAAAGAAAGAGAGTGGGAGGATTGAGCGAAGCAGTGAGAAGTTGAAGGCTCACAGAAGGTCGTAGTCGTCATCCGGCCTCTGGAACACGCAGTCGTCGAAATCCGTGTGCTTCGGATCGAAGAGGAATTTGGAGCAGACGGTCGGCACGAAGACGAGCAGAGCGAAGAGGATGGAGATCGACGAGCAGCGCATCGTGTCGAGAGGCGGCAGTCAGTCAGCAAGGAGGGGGAAGAGCCGCTCGGAAAGAGGCGCGTTTGATCCAAGTGAGCGGCTTGCCGATTCTCGTCCTAGTTCGTTTGTTGTTTGTGCTCATTCAAATCCAGCGGTCTTGTGTTCTCCGGTCACTTGTGTGCGATAGCGAGCGAGGTTCTCGTCATGGGCTCGTGTCAGAAAGATGTGACGATCGCCGTCCAGTGGAGCAAAAGAGCAGGAGCCGACTATGACGCGGAGGCCGCTTGTTCATTGCGATGAACCCGATGACCGCGAGCAGTTTTCCGACGAACAACTGAAAGAACGCGCGTATCGTGCGTGCTAAATGAACATCCTTTGTTTTGCCGTTTCGTGTGCTCGGTAGTCCGCAGACGGGCAAGAAAGCGTGTGCAGTCGGCTGTCTGCCAGCTGCATTTTTCACCGTCCAGACGGCAAAGTCTAGACGGCGGCACGTGAAAGTCTAGACGAGCTGGAGTCTAGACGGGCGGCGCGTGAACGTCTAGACGACCTGGAGTCTAGACGAGCTGGAGTCTAGACGGCGGGCACGTGAAAGTCTAGACGAGCTGGAGTCTAGACGAGCTAGAGTCTAGACGAGCTGGAGTCTAGACAAAGAGACAGGGGGAGAGAGGCGACGGAGCAAGCGGTCGTTGTTGTTTTTTTATGAGACCTCCGTCGAATGCCGACTGCAAAAATAGCGGCGAGTTTTCTGTCGGTCGTGCGACGACGACCGCTGTTGCTCGCAGACACCGCCGCATCAACCATCCATTTCTGCAGCTTTCTCACTCTCGGCCACTATTCGATCAAGAAACTCGAAACAATTTCACGAATTCAAGCGAGCGGCGGATCACTAAAACGCCCACCAGTCAGCAGTCGCCTTCTCACTGCCCCCCGCGATTCTTAATGGAGGGTTTTTTCTACTCGCGTCTCCAACGGCCGCCTTCACGAGCACGCGGCAACGGGCGGTCCGCCACCACAAGACGACGAGCGGCCGCATTTCCGTCGAGCAGTGGACGAAAGGACGGCGATCCTATTCGTCCACCATATTCCCAGCAGCCGTGCGGAGCCGTCGATCGATCGGCTTCGAGTTGGAAGGCGGCAAACGGCCGCTCATCTCCGTCGTTCGGTCGTTCATGCAGACGGATCAGAGCGAACAGGGCGGCAGAAAGCAGAAGAATACCTCCCTCGCCCGCCGTTTCTCGATCACTTGTGGTTGTTCCAGCCATTCCAGCTACTTCGAAGGGAGAATCGCCCACCTCGAACTGGGGTCGATCGACTGGAGAGGTCGACGGAACGGCCTCCCGTCGATCCGTTTGTCCTTTCCGTCCGTCTGCCCACTCCTCATCCAATTCGAGCACAGGCGGGACGCCCGTTCGTCGGGGTTCTCCGCGACGATTAAAAATTCCCATTGCTGCCGCCCGCCCATTCGCCGCGTGGGCGGAAACACGCGGCGAGAAGCCCGGTTTTCTTTTCAGCGTCCACTCGCTCAATTCTATGCTGCAAGTGTCAACGGGACGCACTGGTGAGTGGAAAAAGGAGTGAGAGTTCAGCAGGGCTGGCGAGGTGGACTCGAGATCGACGAAAAAGCGGTCGGCGGAAGCGATAAACCCAGTGGACGATCCTCCCTGCAATCTTCCCGCTCTTGTTCAACCGACCGCCCGAACCTCCCGTCCGCCGCCCTACAGCAACAGATCAGGAACCCGCCACACCCCTGATGGAAGCCGGCGATAGTTTCTTCCGACCTGCAACCCGTGGACCCGCCGTCCACTCACTCTCCTCGTCCTTTCCGCATGCAGTTCGGAGTGCTGCCGGTCGGCTTGCTCACACCCGTCCCTCGCCTGTCGACCCGCCAAGCGGACGGCGAAAAGTGAGTGGCGGCCACTAACGAGTTGGAGCTGCCGATCGCCTTCTACTGTACAAACCTCAATGCCGCTTGAAAGCAAACCGCAGATGGATGCTCGTGTTTATGCCCCCCAATTAGCAACTACGTGCAACAATGAGAGAAACTTGTGAAGGACAACTGTTGAGCACATTCAGTTCGCGAAGGCCATCAAAATGGGGATGCCGTCGTGGACGAAAGAACAGGCGAGTAGCGGCAGCTTCTCGTTGGGCCACGGGATCTCCCCTTCGCGCTTCCAGTCGAGATGCTCGATAAGTTCCTGCTGGCACACCCCGCGCCAAAGACACCAAACAAACGGAATGGAAGCAGCAGAACACGGAGAAAACAAACGCTGTCGTCAACGAAGATCCGCATCTCGGCGTTTGTCGAGTCGAAGCCCGCTTCTCACATCGTCTCAACGAACTCCAGGACGACGGCTCTGATCGCATCGAATTCCTCGAATTCGTTGTAATCGTCGACGTACTCCTAAAACCACGAGCAAGGTAACAAGTCGTGAATCGCTTACATCGGAGTAGAGCCAGCATTCTTCGCGGTAAACGAGCTTGAAGTGGTCGTTGATGGCGCGCACGTGGTGAAGAAGCTGCGGAGTGCCGTACTCCGCAAAGCCTTGGCTCAGAATGTGGAGCTCCCGCAGCTGCTCGTTCCGGTCGAACAGTCCGCAGTCGTGAACGAGATGCGGATCGTCTTCCGCCGGCTTCACGTCCAGCTCGAGGCGGGGAGTGCTGAGACGAAAGACGTCCGCGAGGTCTGGCAGCAAAAGAAGGATGGAGTGCTTCGAAGTGTTCCGCTCACACGGATGCTCGTCGCCGTCGTCGCTCAGCCACAAGTCGACCGATTTGAACGGCGTCTTCCGTCTGCGGAGCAGCGTGGCCATGCGCTGACCTTCGACATTCAGGTGGGTCACCCGGTCGGGCAGCGAGTCGACGAACAACTGCTCTAACGAGTGCTCGCGTTTGAAACCGGTGGAGATCAGTTTGATCGACGACAACGAGGGAGGCCTAGAAAACAATGAGAGTAGGACGAGGAAATCAGAACTTGCCGTGAAGCTTCGAGGCCACTCGCATCCAATCGCACATCAGCCGGAAGTTCAGGCGGGCCGGGTGGACGAGCCACGCGATTTCGATCCGGACCGCAGTCGGGCAGAGCGCGAGAGCGGCCGCGATGCCGTCGAACGTCTGCGCGAACGGGGCGGTCAGGAGGGCGAACTTGCGCAATTCGATCACGAGTCGGCTCTGCGGCCACTCGCCCTGGTCGATCGTGATGTTCGCGGGGCCGAAGTCGTGGTGGTCGAAGAAGGAATTGAGGAAGCGACGGCTGATGAGCAGGACGCGAGTCAACGGCTGAACGGGCGCCTCGACATTGCTATCGTTGAGCGCTTCTTGGTGCTGGCGGCCCATGAAGTGGAACGGACGACGCGCTTCGGCCGGCAGGCGGGGCGGCGGACGGGCGGGCGGCTCTCCGTCGACTTGCGGCATCTCTTCGGCACGGGGCGCCTTTTCGTCGTCGAGCGGCTGATCGTCTTCCAGACGAGGCTTCTTGGCAGCGCAGGCCATTCGATCTGAAATGCGGAAGAAATTCGGTGAATTTCAGACGAATCACGTGTTTTTCGAAGAATTTTAGCAGAAATCCGATCAAGAAGCAATCGTAAGGCAAGTGATGGTCGGGACCTGGCAACTTACCTCGATCCCCGCAGATTTCCGACGATTCACGGCCAAAACGAGACGCGAACCGAAAACCCAACGAGCGACCGGCCGCCTCGCAAGCGGCGGACGGCAGCGGAACGCCACAACTCGCCGCCGCTCCGCCGTGACTGTCACGTCGAAAGCGGTCGGCCGCCTCCTCGATTGTTCGCTTGAAGGAAGGATGGTTGGTGGACGGGTGGTGGCAGCGAGCAAGTTGACTTCTCTTCCACACGATTCAATGCTTTCTGCCGATCGCCTCTTGAAGTGACCATACGGCGTCCATGCCATGTGTCTAAACCTTTCGAACAAATGCGACCGTTGCGCAGGCATTGGCGGTTCCCGTGAGGCAACTCCCGACAAGAGAAGAAAGCCGCACGGCGTCTTTTTGCAGCCTCGTGCTCAACAGTCGGCTCTTCCATCCGGCCATCCGCTCACTCGGCCGAGTCGGCTGGGAGCGCTTTACTCTTTGTTTCTTCGTGTTTGCCTAACGAGTTGGGAACAGATTCTGTCGTCTGAAACACTGAACGAACCGCGCACTTGAACGTTTGTTCTTGTGAAAGTGACCGGCAGTACGCACGAGTTCGGGAGTGAACGTCAGTGAGAGCAATCGTTTCGAGCGGGAGAGCGACGCGCTCGAGTTTACAGTGGGCGGCGGCGAATTGGTGAACGAAAACGAGCGTTTGCTCCACCTTCCGGCGGCGCATTTTCGTTTCACGGTGTTATCGTTTTGATGCGGGTGTTGCTCGAGGCGTTTAATAAAAGCTCGTTCATACGGTTGTTTTCCACGCACGTCCTCACCGGCCAGAATGAAGACGTTTGACCTTGTTTTGCTGCAATTTCTTATCGTCTGCGTCAGATGCGCTCCGATCCACTTGTCCAAAGCTCTGTACACTAGTATGTTCTTCTCATTACTAGCCGTTAGCCGCTTGCCTTCCAGGATTGTTCTCCGAGTCGCCAACGATTGTGTTCGACCGGCTGACAGACGAGCAACGAGAGGCCTTCATTGCAGTCAGCGCCAAATACGAGAAACAAGCGCATGGCCTCCTGAAGCCCGATCAGTTCGCGGCTAAGTACGCGGAGCTGCGCGAAGAACACCCTCAGGTTTACAAGATCGTGTGGCCAGCGATGGCAAGCACGATCTACAAACGCACCCGACTGGACAAGGCCTCAAGGACGTTCTTGGACCGCGTGAGTGCGTTCTTTTCGATCAATCAATCGCCGCTCTCTTTAGTACATTGAGAAAGTGGATCGTCTGTCGCTGTCGTTGGACGAGGATCCAAGCGTGTTCCGCAGTGCACTCTCGAGGTTTGTGGACGACGAGTGGTCGAAGCTGCCCACTGAATCGAAAGTGCATTTTGGCCGAGAGTTCACTGGCTTGGCTGCGCTGTTCGCAGGTAGGGCGAAAAAGTGATATTCTTTTCACTGTTCATTTTTTTCGAGGAACTTCGTAGTCGACGCTCGTCTTTTGTGAGCGATCTTGTTGAGATGCACGCTTGTTTGTATGTGCTCACAGCGGAAGTAGGGGCATCGAAGTGTTAGAGTGATTGGAATAAAGCAATGAGTAGGGCAATTAACGCTTGTTCATTCGATGCCGACGGCGTCCAGTAGGCGGCCACGAATCCGTGGGGGCCGAAAATCGAGACCACCAGGAGTTCGAGTTCTTTCACGAAAACTGCCTTCAACAAAGCCTTTGTGTGTTTATGCTGCGGTTCGGGCATTCAAAAGAGACAACAGACAAGGGCAACATGAAGTACATTCGCTTTCTTCAGTAGAGACCTATCAGAATGCGATGACCTTCGTGGACGAGCGAGCACGCTTGAACGGACCCTTGTCCGGGCCACTCGATCTTCCCTTCGCGCTTCCACTTGAGCTGAGCGAACAGGCGATCCCAGGACACCTTTTGCTGGAGTTTCTGGAACAAAGCGATCAGAACGGTCGAGCGGAAGAGAGAAACGAACAGAGACGTTGACGCCGATCTTCAAGTCGACGTCCTCCGGCTGGAAGCCCGCCTCTCGAAGGGCGGCGGCGAACTTCTTGGCTTGCAGCTGGATCTTCCGGATTTCCTTTACGTTGCGAGGACCCTGAAAGAGGCCCTGGAATAGCTCTGGATGGAATGCACTCACGTTGAGGCAAACCGAACAGCAGTGGTAGCACGTGAGCTTGAAGTGGTCGTTGATGCTCCGCAGGTGGCGAAGGATCTGGAGAACACTCCCTTTCACGAAGACGTCTCCCCACATCGTCAACTCCTCCAAGTGCTCATTGCGGGCGAGGGGACCGCAGCGACGCAGCTTGCGGAGGTGATTGTCGAAATTCGAATCAAACTCCAGAATGATCTCCGCCGACTTCACCCAAAAGATGTCCGCGAGGTCTGGAAGAATGAGGGGAGATCGATCGCGTTTGATCTGCCACTTACAGGTGTGCTTGCCGATGCCGCAGTTCACCTGCATCCATTGGAGCGGAGTCGACCGCTTCCGCAACAGCGTCGCGAGGGAGGGGCCGAAGTAGTCCACGCTGGTCACCCGATCGGGCAGCGGGTCGCTCACGAAGGTCGCGAAGGGATAGCGGAGCCCGATTGTGTGCAACTCGATCGACGCCAACGAAGGCAGGCCTGCAGGTGGAGGGAATTAGAAGGAAACATGCAAACAAGAACTCACCGTGCAGCGTCGAAGCGATCCGAGTCCAGTGGAGCATCAATTGGAAGTCGGCCCACTCCAACCAGACCATCCAGTTGATCACCATCTCGGTTAGCGCTCGGGCGAGTTGAAGGAACGTTCCGACGATCTTGAACGACGCCGCGAGGTCCCCACTGTCCTCAACCTCCGCAAACGTTGAGAAGGAGCAGTCGTGCTTCCTCAATTCGATCCAGCCGCCATCTTCGACCAGGAGCTTCACGGGACCGAAGTCCTCGTGCTCGAAGAAGGCGTCCAAGAAGCGGCGGCTGATGAACAGCACGCGGGCCAGCGGGAGAGCGAGCGGCTTGTAATGATTGGCTTGCACCGCATCCTCGTGCTGTTTGGCCATGTGGAACTGGAACCAGCGACGTCCTTTGGTCCGCAGACGGGGCGGCGGACGGACAGGCTCCTCTTCGAGAGAAAGCATGTCCGTGATGGACGCCATTCGACCTGAAAGCGGCAGAAATTAGAGAAATTTCGTAATCGGGCATTTATCGAAGAAATTCCGGAGAAACTGGCGGATTCTTCGCGCAATTTGATCCAAAAGGTCATTGCGGCTGAAGGAATGGGTAGAAACAAGAACTCACTTTGATTCTCGGCGATCAGCGACCAAAACAAAAAGCGAACCGAAACGTCGATAGCGGACGACCGAGCGGAAGGCGCGTCTGGCAGCCAGCGTGAGGCGAAACGCCACGCCGTCTCTGGTGTGTTCTCGCCGAGAATTTGGCCGGGCGAGGGGCTCGTCGGGAGGTGAGGTGCGAACAGGAGATGTGGGCATCGATTCCTGCAATTTGACGCCTTGTTTGTGCTCCGTTCAACCGACCACGTGAGAAACAGCAGTGATTTGCATGAGAACGAACCAGAGCGGCGAGTTCTCAATTCACCGCCGTCCCTTCAGCCATTCGATCGTCAGCCCTCCGCGCCGAACACCCGCCCGCTCCCCGCCCTCGTCCGATGACTCCGAAGCTGGGCGAAGTGGACGCCAAGTGGCGGCTGAAGAGCGGCGTCTCGTACAACCCGAAGAAGGAGATCGGCTCGGGCAACTTCGCCGAAGTGTTCAAAGGTCGTCCTCCCCCTTAGTCCGCTCACTCCCGCTTGCAGGCGAGCTCACGAAGGCGGACGGCAAGAAGGTGGTGGTCGCCGTGAAGGTGAGCCGCGCCGCCAGCCACCCGAACCGCAGCACCGAGTCGCTGGAGCCCGTCCGCAACCCGATGTACGTGGAGATGCACAACGAGGCGATGATCCTCTCGCTGCTCAAGCACCGCAACGTGGTCGAGTTTCTGGGCATTTCGGACGAGGCGGTGAGTTCCCCCGCCCCTCTCCGCTCACTCCCCCGCTCTGCAGATGCCCTTCATCGTGATGGAGTTCTGCGTGGGCGGCACCCTCGAGGAGCACCTCCAACGGAGCAAACGCATCGGCCTGGTGGACCGCGTGCAGTTCCTCTTCGAGGTCTCGTGCGGGATGCGGTACCTGCACAAGATGGAGGTCGTCCACCGCGACCTCGCCGCCCGCAACGTCCTCATCGCCGCCAACGGCACGCTGCGCATCTCCGACTTCGGGCTGAGCCGCTCGCCGCGCGTCGTGGACGTGCTGGAGTCCGGCCGGCAGCAGGTGAGCGTCGAGTGCGCCCCCTCCCCTCCACCTGTGCTCTCCGCAGATCCCCGTCCGCTCGATGGCCCCCGAGTCGCTCACGCGGGCGGCGGTGTTCACGGCCAAGTCGGACGTGTGGGCCTTCGGGATGTTCGCGCACGAGGTGTTCAACGACGGCGAGAAGGCGTGGGCGGGCAAAAACGTCAAGTGGATCGCCACGCAAATCCGCAAGGCCCAAATGCCGCCGCTGCCCGACGCCACGCCGCCGTTGGTCCGCGAGCTCGTGCAGCGCGGCTGTTGGCTGAAGGAGCCGAAGGAGCGGCTGGATTTCCAGAAGGTTTGTTGGCTTCCTTCCATCCATCCATTGGTTGTTTGCAGGTGAACGCGATGATCGGCTTCCTGCAGCTGAACTTCTTCCCGCCGCGCCGGCCCGATCACTACTCGCTCCATCGGCCGGTCAAGAGCGCCACGCGGCCGCCGGTGGAGGTGCCCGCGAACTACGCCGACGAGGCGATCGAGGCGCCCGCCACCGCCGTCGAGTTCCCCAAGCAGCCGGCGATCACGCGCCTCTCCAAGGTGGGCGTCTGCAAGTGTCCGGGGTCCGAGAAGGCGCACAAGCGCCCCACCAAGTTGCCGCCCACCGTGAGTCCTCCCTCACCTTTGTTCTCCTCTCACTCCCTCTCGCTTCAGCCGAGCCAGAAGAGCCGCAGTGAGTCCCTTCCATTGCCCGCCCACTCCAACTCCCCCCTCGTTTCAGAGCGACCGAACGAGAAGTCGGAGTACCGCCACCTGCGCTCCGTCCACGAGACGCCGACCGTCGCCACCAACACGAACACGACTCACACGACGACTCGCGAGTGATCCTCTCTGTTCGGCCAATAAACAGCTGCATGTGGATTGAGTGGGTGTTGATGCCGAGGAAGAGGGAAACAGTGCTTACTGATCGAGACCAAAGAGAGTGGAAATTGGGTCTCGTAAGAGTGGTTCCTGCCTCGGCCGTTCAAGCGTTCAGTGGACCGTCAGAAAGGACTTGCGGTTGGCCGGCTTGAAGCTGCCATGTGTGGACCGCAGAAGTGGTAACCAGCGTTAGTTCAAGATCAATGACGGCCGCACCCCATCCGTTTGCCGCCTCCTCGTCAGAACAAACGAAGAAAGCCGAAGAGAAGGAAAGCGTTTATTCCCGCTCACATCGCACGAACGAGGAACGAGTGGCTGGCTTCCCGGAGATCACGAGGCGGGCGCTGGGGCAGCGGCGGCGGGCTCCACAGCGGGCGTGACGCTTTCGGGAGCGGCGGGCGCGGCGGCGGCCTCGAGAGCAGCGGGCGGCTGCGCGGCGATTTCGGCGGGCGGCGCGGGCGGCCGAACGCTGGGATTTCTCGACGGTGACGCGCGGCGCCTCGACGGGAGCGGCGGCCCGGTCGGCGGATCCTCCGTAGTGCAGACTGAACGAACGAGAGAGTGAGTGGGTGGAAGGAAGCGGGCGCACTCACCGGTAGATCTCGTAGGCGACGGCCCCGAAGATGACGCCTTGGATCATGGCGATCGATCGGCTGGGCGGGCAAAAGACAAGAAGGCGACCGGATGCTCGTGGGGCGCGCAAGGAGCGAGTGACTGGACTCGTTTCAGCTCGCTCCAACTCCTATCCGAATTTGCATCAAGAACATTTCTGCCGACAAACGAGCGCCCTTTCTCGTCCAACTGAACGAGCGCCATTCGTGTTCTTTCCTGTCGCGGCGGCCAGTCGCTCATTCCTTCCGCTCTCCCCCAATCGGCTGCTTTCAGTGGACGAAATGCGCTCTTCTCTGGCGTTCGGGCTCGTCTTCTGCGGCCTCTTCGGGGCGGGCGTCTGCGGTGGGCCGGGCAACTTCATCTTCAACCCAAGCGACACGGCCTTCGATGGTTGCGTCAAGAGCCACGAGAAGAACTTTGTGGAGTGGAACGAGTTGTACGTTAAAAAAAAGTGAGCCGCTCACCTGCTTCTTTCAGCCACTTTGACGGCTGCGACTCCAAGAAGGAAATCGCGGTCCAGTGGTCGCCGGACGCCACGCCGACCTTCTTCGTCCGTCTGACCCAAGCGGACAGGTGAGTTCTCTCGACCCTATCGCCCATTGCTCACTTCTCCCCTGCAGCTTCACCCTGACGATCGGCGACTGCACGCTGGAGTTCGAGGGCGTGAAGGTGGGCGACGAGTGGCTCGCGCAGACCGGTGAGTCGCTCTCCGCTCTCCTTTGAATTCCCCTCCAATCCAGGCGGGAAGACGCTGAACACGTGACCGCTGCTGTTCCTGCAGCCGGACGGCAGCCTGATCTCCCGCAACCGCCAGGGCGTCGTGGAGACCTGGTGCGCGGGCCACGTGTTGCGCGAGGACACGCCCGGCGGCAACTACTGGACCACGATCGGCATGGAGAACCCGCATGGAGTGAAGGCGGACGTGAGCGTGAGTGGAACGAGCAGAAGGCGGGCATTCCCGGCAGCTGATTGCAGGTGAACAAGGGCGACTTCGGGGAGTACCGCGTGCCCCCGACGACCACGCCCGCCCCGTCGAACGCGCCTTCCGCCGGCCGTGCGCAGAGCGGAAAGGGGAAGCCGGGCAACTCGGAGGCGGCGGGCAGCAGCGGCGGCGAGAAGGAGTGCTCGTCGATTTGGATGATCGTCTGCATCATGTGAGTTCCTCCCCTTCTGCTCTTCTTCCTTTCACTCCTCTGCAGCGAGTTCATCCTGCTCGTGATCCTGCTGCTCGTCCTCGTCGGAGTTGCCATCTGGCTGTGCGGCTTGAAGAAGAAGGCCAAGGGCGCCAAGAAGGGGCAGAAGAAGGCCGCCCCGCCGCCCAAGACGCCCGCCCCCGAGCCGAAGGACGCCGGCGTGACTCAAGGCGGCGTCACGCAGGGCGGCGGCGAGACGCAGGCGGCCGACGTCACCGAGAAGCAGGCACCCACGCCGCAACCGCCGACCGACACGCCCGCCAACACGCCGGCCAACGCGAACGTGAGTCTCCGCCCTTCTCCTTTTCACTCACCTCATCTTCGTTCAGAAGAACGCCGGCGGCGAGCTGCAGGTCAAGACGGTCCGCTATTGATGGGTGGCACTCCAATATCCCTTCTTTCGTGTGTTCTCGTTTGTTGCCCGCGGGGAGGGGCTCGTGTAGGAAATAAAATCGTCTTGACGACTCGCTCATTCGACAGAACGTGGTGGTTGGAGAGCAACGAGAGCAACACACGAGTTCTTGTGCGATCCACCGGCAAAAGAACGGCCGGATGACCGGCACTCTTATTCGCCCGCAATGGTCATGCAAATAGATTGGGCGTGTTCGTCGACCCTTTCGTTTCGCCCGCACTTTCGTCTGCTGGTGGTCTCGTCGACTGGTCGTCCCGCTGCTCCTGATTCGCTCGAGATGCTGCTGCTGTCTCGTTCGTCTGCCTTCCTCCTGCTCGTGCTGCTCGTTCGAACGGTGGAGGCGGGGACGAGCACTGACCACAAGTGAGTTCTTTCCCTTCTCTCCCGTGAACCTCGCCTTCTTTCAGCCACAACGACCAAATTCACGGATGGTTCATTCTGACCCAAGCAGTCGTCCTCGCCCTGCTCGCCTCCTCCTGCTGTGCGAGCGGCTTCGCGGGCGGGTGGCTCGTCGGGCGGAAGTGAGTTCACAGCTGCCGCTCTCCACTCACTTCTTTCGTTTCAGCCGAGCGGAGAACGCCGTCTCGCCCACTGAACCGACCGCTCGACAATCCGCGGGCGCCGACTGGTGGAAGGCGGAGCAACGATGGATGGCCGTTCCGCGCTCCGCCGACTGCTCCTTCGTTTGACGAGTGAACCTGTCATTCGCGAGCTGCTCCACTCACTCCTATTCGGTGCGGAAATAAACGATCGAAGAATCACATTCGTTGGGTCAAGGGAGTTAGCTGAAACGAACGAAAGGGCTGTGTTCCGCGTCAAAGCAGATCGCATTCCGCCGATCACAAGCGGCAGAAATCAACAGCACGTCGATGGATACGATTTGCAGAAAACCTTTGAACTGGAGTGTCCGTTCAGTGGTGTGCAGGAAGGCGACCGGACGAAGTTCCGCTTCGACAGTCCGCAAAACAGGCGCGCGGCGAGTTTGTGGCATTTCGCCAGTCGGCCGGCTGGCGTTCTATTTCCTCTCTGCCGCCTCCTCGCGGACGTTCGTTCCGCGTTGGATTTCGTGAATCGACGTGAGTTTCACCTTTTTGAAGAATTTTGTGCCCACGATGTTTGATCGAAAGATCGAGAGCAAGTGTGCAGGCTTTTTCGTTGATTTAGAGAATCCTTTTGGGCGAACTCTCCCAATTTTTTCTCAGTTTTCCCCACATTTCAGGAGCGATGGCTGCGGCGTCGAAGAAGCCGCGCCTCGAAGAGCCGATCGTCCGCCAATGCCGTCCGCTCACCCCCGAAGGCCGCCGTGGTGTCCAGCACTTTCTGATGTGGAAGAGCTGGAGTGCAAAGGTGTTTCCGGAGTACGGAGGACTTTCGACACCGCCGTGGCGCTCGCTCCTCATCAGCCGGCCGTTCCTGAACTCCTTCTTCAATGCGGAGGACTCCCGAGCGGCCACCATCTGCATGCGCAACGAGGAGCCGGTCTTGCTGTGGAAGTCCGGAAAAGACTGGACCTACGAGGTTTCGGAGACGCTGGAAGGCGTCGTGTGTCTGCTGCGTCTTGCCCGCGGCTGGACCAGCATTGCGATCAGTTGGGCGGTCCGCTCAAACGTGCTGGACCTCCGCTTCATGGCCGATTGGATGCAAGTGGCGGCGGTCTTGCACGGTAGGCTCCTTCTTGCTCTATGTACATCCCCTCTTGTCCCTTTCAAACAACCCCTCGCTGTCGTCGATCAAATTGGGGACGTTCGCGCTCAAACCCGCGTACACGCGCTTCCTGGTCGACTCGCTGCCGGACAAGCTGACGAGCTTGCAGGTGGACGGCGACTACCGCCTTGCCGCTCTACTTCGCTGTCGGAAGTTTCCACTGAAGTCGGTGGAACTGAGCAGATGTCACGGGACCAAGTGTGAGTGAAAGGAAGAAGCAGGCCGTTGTTCCTATTTTCGTTTTAGACTGCGCGGACGTCTTACGCTTGAAGAGCGCGAAGCTCACGTTCGGCCCAGCGGAGCGCTACGAATCCGCCTCCAACCAATTGGACACTTGGGCGCCGTTCCATCCGAACGAGCACCTGAAGGAGCTCCACGTCAAGATGAACTTCGAGAGGGACGACCTCCGAGAAGTCCTCTCTCTCTTCCGCCCCATCAACAACCACCTCAAGCTCACCTGCTTTGGCTCCGATCGGCTCGAGCTTCGTGTGAGTGCCGAGAAGAAAGAACGCTCAACTAATCGCATTCAGTACGCCAGTCAGTGGCCCAGTGTGCAGAGGATCAAGGAACACGCCGAACGAGCGGTGGTCCAACTTCAAGGCGCTGGCTTCGGGCTGAAGTACGCGGCGGAGGACGACGAGACGGCCAACGATGTGGAGTTGCGAGTGGAGATCTACGATGAGGTTGGCTCTTTTGAGTCGTTTGCTGACCGCTTTCCTCTGTTTTAGAAGGAGTGGGACTACGTCACTCGCGAGAGCGTGGCCGAACGATTCGGGTGGAAGTTCGTCGGAGAGACCGACTGGTCGTGGCACCGACCGGTTCACACGTACTCCTCCGTTCATCGCGGAGTTCGCATCCTCTACGGTCTCGTGTACTTCTTCGGGGATGCCCGTCGTCTCCTCTTTTCAACTGTTCTCTGCGAGATTCGGTGCTGACGAATAAACACGCAGACATCTCATGTGGATCGCCTGGCTCATGAGAGAATGCCGCGGCCGTCGGCGACGCGAAGAAGCCGAGCAAGCGGACGGCATTCACCACGGCAAACACCGCAGTCTACCTGCTTGATGAAAAAGCGGAAGAATTCGCGACAATTGTTGCTGCACAGCTTCTGAACCGACCCCCTCGCTTCTCCAACCGAGTGCTCTCCGCGGACAGTTCGCCCGCCGCAAGCGACGGGCCTCCAAAAATTGGGCGAACTCATAAGCGAGCCCGATCACGGAAATTTTTAGTAAAAGGCGAAAAATTTCTTCGTTCGTGAATGAGCGGGCTCCAGAGATGCCCGTCGAGCCCCGCCGCCCGCTCTCCCCTCGGCGGGCGGGCGGCGAGTGGACGGGTCGGGCGAGCGGGCAGGCGGCGAGAGGCGCGCGCTCCCTGCGGGACGAGAAAGCGCAGGATTGCTGCTTTCTATCTGCTTGTGTGCGTGCGCACGCGCGCGGAGAGCGTTGTTCGAAGGAATCCCGCTTCGAATCTTCCATCACCGCATGAGGCAGTCGATAAAGTCGCTTCTATTAGAAGTGAACGAACAGAATACCGGGACTCTCAGCCTCTTCTTTTTGTTGTCTGATCGGAGAAAGTGAGTCCGCTTGGCATCGCCGTTCTCCATTACAGCGACCGCGAGCAACGATGGCCGCCAAAAATTGAACCGCCGGACTCGCGCGATGATTAGAAGACGCTGACGTGCGCGTCACTGATTAGCCGGATTGTCTCCCGTTCTGCCGTGGCAGAAGAACGCGTGTGGTAACTTTGATGATCCCCGAGCGGGAGGTCAAAACTCAACGAGTAGTTAGCGACTTACTCTTTCCTTTCTTTTTGTGGCCTTCCTCCAACAGGTCGCGCGGGCTGGCAGGCGAGCAGAGAGCGGCACTCTTTCGGCGGGGGACTTCTCCTCTTCGTCTATTGTAAAGCTTGCGCGCTCTCTGACCCCCAAGTGTCCGCGCCCTGCCAACGGTCGTCAATGGGCGGAAGGCCGGAGCAGCCGCGTGCAAATCGCCGCCTTTCGGACCAAATCTGCATGAGTGAAACGCGGGTACAAACGCTGAGCGAAAGCGCCGGTTTCCTCTGTTCCCCATCCACTCCGCAGTCGCTCCCCTCCGTCCGCCCCTCTCCTCTCTTTGTGCCAACGATGAACGCGACGATCCTCGTCCTGCTCCTCGCCGCTCTGCTCGCCGAGGGCAACGAGGAGCCCGTGGGATTCGAGCAGAAGAACGACGTGGTGTGAGTCCTCTCCTTCCTTCTGCCTTCTTCTACCCCTCACCGGTTGCAGTGTCTACACGGGCGCTCAAAAGGAAGCGAAGGCCGCCCTGACGTTCGGGGGCAAGTCCTTCGAGTCCACGTGGGATCACCCGCAAAGGGAGCTTGCGTCCAAATCGTGAGTGCATCCCGCATCCCTTCTCCTCGCCACCTCGTTCGTTCAGGATCATGATCAAAGCGGGCGACTGCACCATCGAGGGCAGCGTGGAGCCCAACAAACGGTACATCATGACGAGTGAGTTCCGTTCTTGTCGCTATTTATCACCCGACTTGCAGCGGTGGGAAGCGACCTCTTCTTCTTCCCCGTGTCGATCAGCGGAAGCAAGAACGGCATGTCGATCTCCGGCGGCTCGGGCAGCAAACCGGCGAGGCCGTTCACCTGCGAGCCGTTCGTCGAGGAGAACGGCCAGCAGGTGCTGAAGATCTCCGTCGTCCTCGAGCAGGAGCTGCCCGAGCTGGTCGCCACTTTCGTGAGTTCCCCTCCCCTCTCTCCTCTTTGGTCACTTCTCTCTCGTTCAGAAGAACGCGAAGCTCTTTAAATCGAAGGGCGAGGCAGCCGGGGCTCATGCGCCGTGGACGACCATCCTCATCATCGCGTAAGTCCACCGTCCGCCCCTTCCCTCATTCGTCTTCTTGCAGCGCTGTTATTGTGGGACTTCTCCTGTGCGGGGTGCCGTCGGCAATCGGAGGCGTCTGCTGGAGCCGCAACCGAAAGACGAAGAAGGCGGCCAGGGGCGCGAGTCGCGCGAAGACGCCGCTGGTCGCCTCGGACAAGCCGTCCAGTGCCCGTTCCACCAACCCGAAGCCGAAGAGCGACAAAAAGGAGCGCACTCACGAGTCCAAGGGCGGCAGCAAGCAGAAGCCGTCGGTCGTCACGAAGGCCGCCGAGAAGCCGCAGCCGTCGGCCGCCTTCTCGCAAGCGACCACTCGCGTCTCCCGCCTGCCGCCCGTCGAGGAGACGCGCGTGACGGCGGTGGGCCGCGAGCGGCCGCGCGAGTCGACGCTCGAGATCTCCGCCACCCAAGCGACCACCGAGGGCCCGCAGCCGTCCGTCCAGTTGACGCCGCGCCACTTCCCGCTCAACGAGAAGGAGGTGAGTGCTCCACAAACAAGCCTCCCTCTATTCACCCGCTTTTGTTGCAGAAGATGATCGCCGCGGGCAAGAAGGCCGGCCGCAACGACTACCCGACGGCAATTCCTCTTCCCCGCCCATCCCCGTCCAACTGCTTGCAGATGGCCGACGTGGTCTCCGATTGGGCTTCGGAAGAGGAGAAGCCGCTCAAGACGGACAAGACGCAGGTCCCGACGAAGGAGGAGTGACCGGCGAGCGGCGACCAATGGAATCCACCAGCCCGTTGTTCTTTCTGTGCATGTACGAATAAAAGCAGTTGCAAATCAGTTGTTCGTGGATGGGGAGCGTAAGAGAACGTGAGGGAAAGCGGCCGTTCCGACTACGAGCAAGAGCTAACCGCAGACGGCCCTCTTCGATCAAGCGTTAAATCGTTGCGGTGGGGCGACCGGTCCGCACTCCGCTGAACTCCCCTGTCTCTTGACTCCGTTCTCTTGCTGCAAGAAAGGCGTTTATCAACTGAGTTCTTCCCATCGCAACATTGCGGTGCTTCAAGCAACTAACCGGCTCACTAACCCTTTCTACTTGCCGCTACTTGTTGATCATTCGCCAGTCGGAAATGCGGGCGTGGCATCGCGCACGAACCAAACGCTTTATTGCACGAACAAACAACACAAGGGCTTCTTTCACACGCTGTGGCGCAGCTTGGAGGGCGTGTACGGGTGGCGGATGGGCGCGTGCACTTCGGCCGGCTGGGGCGGGACCACGGAGGCGTGGCTGCTCTGCAACAGGCAGGAGTGGGGAAGAACGAGGATGCACTCACGGTTACGTTGACCACGGACTCCAAAGAAGATTGCGCGGGGGAGACGGCCAGTCGACTCGTGAAGCGCCGCCGGTCGGCCGACTCGCTCAGGAGCCACACGGGCGCGCAGCCGAGCGTCCGCCGGCCGCCCGCCCGCTCGACGAGCACGAAGTCGTCCCGAGTGGAGTCCAGCACGAATCGGAGCTCCGGCCCGTTCTCCACGTAGTTCAGGGCGGCTGCAAGAAGAGGAAGTGAGCGGAAGGGAGGCGGAACGAACGCAAGAAGAAGCGGAAGGCGCCGTTGTGTTTGATTCGATGCACTCGGATCGCGCACTCCCATCCCACGGTCAACGTGAAGCTGAAGGGAGTGTAAGGGGTGGAGAAGAGAGAGGAAGAGCGCACTTTCCGCCTTCTCCCATCCGCTCGCTCGAAATGTCCACGAAGAGGACGCCGTCCCCGCAGTGTCCCCATTCGAGCCACGCCTCCGCCGTCTGGTTGCAGCCGACAAACGACCTGAACGGGAGGGTAGACGAGAGAACGAGCAGTCAAGCAGCTTACACGCCGTTCGGCACACCGTCGACGTCGTTCGGCTTGACGCAAGAATCGCTCGTCTTCGGATCCTCTTTGCTGCTCTTCGCCGAACTGGCGATCAGGAGCAGCGAAAAAATCCACACGGAAAGAGCAGCGGAACGCATTCCGACCGACCGCTCTGCTTGATGGGAAAGAAATGAACAGGCAACGGCTGGTTGAGCGGCAGGCGGCCTTGATCGCTTCCAGAACAGTTCCTTCTCTCGGCACGGACAACGTGAACTTTGTAAAGGCTAGCCATTAAATTCTTACAGCAACCGTGAATAACTCGCGCCGTTCCCTTTCCTCAAGCCCACACATTTCCGCATCACGTGTTTATTCCCGACTGAATCATTTCTTGGCCTTGGATTTGCCCTTGGGGACGCTCTTCTGCTTCGGCGTCTTGGCGGCCGACTTCTTCGCCTTGGGGACGGCGGGCGGCTGGAGGTCGCTGCTGGTGGACTCCGAGACGGCGGTTTGCTCGGCCGTCTCCTCGGTGACCTCGGTGCTCACGGTCGCGTCGATCGTCTTGGTGGGCGCCTTCTTTTGGCGGCCGCCTGCAACACGCGAGTTGGAGGAGCGGAGAGGAGCGGGAGGATTCACCGGCCGGCGGCTTCTTCGGCTTCTCGTCGGCTGAAACGAGCGGGTGAACGGGCGGGCGGCCGGCCGACTGCTCACGTTTGCGCGGCGGCTCCCACTCCCACGGCTCCTGGTGGTCGATTTGGGCGCGACGGGCGGCGCCCGCCACGAGTTTGTGGAAGCGCTTCGGGTCGATCTGGACGTCCATCTGCAGCCCCGAGTGAGCGGGAAGACGAAGAGGATGGAACTCACTTCAACGCTCAGGAACAAGTGGACCAGCCGCTGGTACTCGGGCGGCAGGTTCGAGTAGATGAACGCGTGTTGCTCCTGTTCGGCCACTGCAACGGGGAGGAGTGAGCAGGAGGGCGAGTGCAACGGACCGGGATTCTTCAGGAAGCGGTCCTTAGCCGCACGGATGTCGTCGGCGTCCTCGAACGCGTGCCAGGGCAGCAGCGACGGGCAGATGAGGCTGAAGCAGCAGTAGAGCCACGCCTCGACGTCGTCGCGGTTCGTGGGCCGCCGGCCTTGCATCACGGAGCGGGCGGCGAAGATCCGGTCGAGGCCCTCCGAGCGGCCGCTCGACTTTCTGCAGGCGAGTGAGGGGACAGGCGGAGGGCAGAGGACTCACTTCGCCTTGATCACTTGTGCCCGTACGAGAAGTCGATCAGCCGAACGAAGCGGCGGTCGGTCGTGATCATGAAGTTGCGCAGGCAGACGTTCCCGTGCACGTAGCCGATCTTGTGGAGGAACATGACGGCCTCCAGGGTGAGCACGTTCAAGCGAATGGCCGTCCGCCCCTGCAAGAACCGAGTGAAGCGGAGAGGCGGGGGACGGCGTACTGGAAGGCGTGGCGGGGACGCGATTGGCGCAGCTCGTGCAGATTCATCCAGTAGAGCGGCATCACGAGCGAGCGGAAGCCCTCCGTCATGCCGAAGTCGACCAAGTGCGGCAGCCGGTCGGTCAGCGGCTTCTGCAGGCGGCGGAAGTGCTCGCGATAGCGCCGCACCTCGTCCAACACGTTCAGCTCTTTCTGCAGCCGGAGAGGAGTGGGTGGAAGGAAGAAGGGAGACTCACGCGCAAGAAGGCCGCCTGTCCGATCCGCTCTACCTTCATCGCGAACTCCTGGCCCTTTTTCGACTCGGGGCGCACTTGCTTCACGTTATAGACGGCGGCCACGCGCGAGCGATGCAGGAGGGCGACCAGCTTGAACGATTGGCCTGAGCGGTCGAACGTCCACACGTGGCCGCACTGCAGATCGCCCGCCTTCTGCAACCGAAAGGAGTGAGCGGACGGAGAGAACAAACGGAAGAGGGGCCGTCGGTCGTCTTCGGCTCGTCCTTCCGGTCGCCCGTGTCTGTGGTCGTCGTCTGCAACCGAAAGAAGTGAGTGGGCGGAAGGAAGAACTCACTTCCTCGCGCGTCCGGTCGCCGCTCGGCGTCGAAGCCGTCGGAGTGCTGGAGGCGAGCGTCGTCGCCGCGTGGGTCGTTTGCGGCGACTCCTCCGTCTGCGTCGTGTCTTCTTTCTTCTCCTTGGACATCTCGAGCGGAGCGGAGCGGAAAGGCGGCTGGCCGGGGCGGGTGGTCCAAAGAGCGAATGCCGCCCGAGGAGGTCGACGGACGAGTCGGAGACGAACAGGCCGAATTTGTTCGCTTCATGCAAATTCAAATCGTGAGCGAAACTTGTGAAAGAATCGGTAGTTGGACGGGATTGAACGGTTCACAAAAAGCAATTTAACGGCGAGCGCCGCTAACGCGCGAGTTCTTTTCTAGGCCTTTTTACTCAACGCCGAAAACCGAATTGACTTGGGTTTATTCCCTCACTCGACAAGCGATCACTCCTCGCAAGGCTGGAAGAGCCACAGCGGCAGGTTCTCGGCCTTGGAGCCGCGACGGGCGAGGGCCGCCTTGAACGGCTGCTGGACGGCGGCGTAGTCGAGGGTCGACTGGGGCGAGGTGAGCATCATGTCGCTGCAATCCGCCTTGTGAATGAGTGGGCGAAACGGGACTCGCCGGTAGAGCGTGCGAATCTCGCGCGGGAGGCGCTGGAACTCGGTGGTGCGCGGGAAGGCGGCCTTCAGGTCGCGGACGACGCGCAGCGAGGCGGCCGAGCGCCACGGCAGCCGCCCGGCCGCCAACTCGGCCATCACGAAGACCGTCGACTGAACGTCCGTCGCGGGCCCCTGCTCGCGGCCGTCGTGCGCCGAGAGGGCGGCGTAGCGCGGCGTGCCCACGAACGGGACCGCGCGACGCGGACGGCGCGGCCACGGCAGGCAGAGGCTGAGGTCCGTGATCAGCAGGCGGTTCACGAAGTTCTCCACCGTCGGCGGCGTCACGAACGAGAAGGAGTGCGGCGAGACGAGGCGGTGCACGAACCCGCAGCGGTGGAGAGCCGCCAGAGCGCGCACCATCCCGAGGCCGATCTGTAGCGTCAACTCCACCGGCAGCACTCTGCAATCTCCGATTAGGAGAAGAGAAATGGACGAACAAACCCGTTGGGCGAGAAGGCGGTGAGGTTCGAGAGCAGGACGTAGGGCACGGGATTCTTGACGATGAGGACGATGCGCGCGCACTCAGCGTCGTTCTCGTGCTCCTGCAGGCCCTCCACTCCAAAGATCAACTGCAAGCAGGCGGATCGAAGGACGAGTGGCCGCCCACTCACTCGTTTCACGCGTCCCGCCTTCACCAGCTTCGGGAAGTGCAGCGAGCGGCCCCGCACCGCCTCCAGCACGCTCTGCGTGGCGGCCAGCGACTGTTGCCAGCGACTGTTGCCAGCGCCCGCGCGACACTTCCGGGTTCGACACGTAGATTTGAGTGAACTGAAGGCGGGGGAGTGAGGAAGGCGGCGGAAGACTCACGTTCTCCGGCTGGCTGTGGTCGAAGGCGTTGAAGACGCCGTAGTCTCGCCGGATGGGGTCGTCGGTCATCTCCGTGATCATGAAGTTGTTTTGAATCGTTCCGCACACGTTCGAGAGGATCTCGGGCACGTCCGCCATCGCCGTCGAGTGGGCGGCCGGTCGGCGCGCGAGTGGGCGAAAAGAAGTGATTGGGCGGAAATGAGCGATTGATTCTTGCTTGTTTGCATTCGAGCCGCTTTCTTTGTCTGTGCTCAACTTCATCCACCACTTGCGAACTGTTGCTGCACAAAAGCAGACGACGGCGGAGCGGGACGACGAGCAACAAGGAAGGTGGCAGCGCCAAAGAGCTTGTTTATTCCGGCTAAAACAAAACAACAACGTGTAGAAGCAAAAAACGGCGTTCTGCATGCGACTTCGCGCACCACCCATTGTCAGGGGAACGCCCAAACAACGAAATTCGCGATGAAGAGGAGAACGATCAACAGTTTGAGGAAGAGATGCAGGAGGCGACAACGAGCCCGTGAGTTCTCCGCGATCAGCCCGAAGAAGCCGCTCGTTTGCTCGTTGTTGTTGATCGCCCGGCAGAAGCGAAGAAGGTCGGCCTGTCTTCGCTGCACCTCGCCGACTTGCCGCTTCAATTGGGCGGCGTAGAGCGAGCGGAAGGCGGCCGAGTCGGTGGGCAGCGGGCGCCCTTCGATCGCCCGCTTCAGCGCCATCAGCCCTCGACTCAATTCGTTGCGGAAGAAGACGAAAGAGGCGTGGTCGCGCGTCAGGAAGCACTCGAAGACGTGAGCGAAGGCGTAAACTCGAATGCCGCGAGCGGAAACCTCGACGGCCGCGCGGAACGCCTCGCTTTCGGCGTCGAAGAAGCCGGCCGGCCGGTCGCGAGACGTCGCAAAGCGCCATTCGTCCAGCTCCGCGTTGATTTCCTCGAGCAGCTGAAACAAGAAGTGGCGAGTTAGTAGGACAATAATGATGCAAGCGGTGACCCCCACCTTCGTTCGCTGGCCAGATCGTTCGATCAGTAACCCGAAGATCGTGCGGTTCTTCAAGTGTCGCTTCAGTGCCTCCCGTGCGGCCGCTTGGTCGGCGTTCTGTCGGACGGCCGCGGGATCGCAGTGGTGGTCCGAGAAGAAGGCAGGGTGCGGACACGACTGAAGGCAATCCCAGCAGAACTCGTGGCGACACGAGCGGTTCCGACACATCATGTATCTGCAACCGCCGCTCTTCTCGATGTTCGCCTGCAACGAGCACTCATTAAAGAAGAGTACAAAGGCAAGTGTTGTTTGCTCACGTTGCAGCGAGGACACCGCTTGGTGTTGGTGAGCATCCACAGTTTGTTCCTGTTCTGCTCGTCCTCCCACTTGTTCCAACGACGCCACTGGTCGCAGGTGGCCGGCTCGTGGCTCTCGAGGCCGCACGCCGAGCAAAAGGCGGTGCCGCAGGTGCAGGCGAGTGAACGAGCGGGATTTGCAGTCGCCAGGCTCCAGATCTGCGGGCAGTCGGCCCCCGGACAGCCCTTCAGCAAGGCCTTGGCCTGAATGAGGGAATAATTGATGGAAGACACTGATTATGCTTACGGAAATGTAGCTGTCGAGCATCGAGCGGGCGGAAGGCCGCCCACGTCCCGCTCCCAGCCCCAACTCCCGCAAGTGGTCTTCGGTCAGCCGGCGGCAATCCCCGTCCGGGCACTCGACCAGCCACTGGCCTTCGCTCAGGACCTGTAAAGCAGAAAGGAGTGAGTGTGCTCTGCATTGTATCCTTGTGTCTCCACGTGCTGCCTCCAGCACTCGCGGCAGTAGCGATGAGTCCGGCAAATCGATTGAAGCGGTGCGTCTTCAAAGCAGATCGGGCACGTGGCTTCCCGGTGGGTGTGGAAGGTCCCAGCGAGCGGTAGCTTGACCGTGTCGCGATTAAAAAGTATGTTCTCGACCCGAACGACACCATTGCCTGAACACGCCTTCAAACCAGCATTTTGAATGTTGAACGAACCGCTGGATGGTGGCCTGCACATTCCAACCCTCTTGCTGCAGAAGGAGGCAGCACGCGGCGGGCGTTCGGTCAAGGAGCACAGCCACTTGCATCGTGTCTGCTTCGAGTTGATCGGAGACCTGATTGTAGTCGAGGATCTTCAAGTGCAAGGGGAAGGATGAACAGGGATTGTGGGACGTACTCTCGCTTCGTTTCTGCTCGTCGGGCACTTCACGGATCTTCACCACTTTCGCGTTCTCCATCGTTGAGCAGGACGGTCGCTAGAACAGTGGGTGGGACGAAAATGAGGAATTTGCCCAAGCCACCTGCAGCTGATCGAATAACCGCCGCGTGCGGCAGGAAGCAGTCGTTGTGACCAGAGAGGGAAGGCGGTTTGCCGGCTCAGCGACCACACTCGCTTTTGACCCGTTCAGGCGTGGGTTTGCACCATACATCAACCCTTTCGCTTTCCCACTCCCATCGATCGATCTTTCCTTTATTGCGTCGTGGTTGAGTAAAGACTCAAACGACGCATAATCGAGTCGATTCTTTTCCAACCTGTAGCTGTAAAAGCCGACACTCCAAACTCGGCTTTCACTCGCTTACCGCATTTCTTGCGGCCTGTGCGCGATGACCTTGCGCTCGGGCAAAGCAAACGAGTCGCCAAGAGGAAAAGAAAAAGCGAGGGTGCGCAAAGACCCGGCACTTGCACGTCTGCCCTCCCGCCCGTCCCGTGAACGAGGCGACGGAGAGAAAAGAGGGACGGCGGTCCCACTGCTTGTTATTCGGTTTTCAACAGCACTCTGCGCTCTTCTGGGCGGCCTTTTTTGTCTTCGAAATTTCTTGCTCTCGAAGCACGATCGTTCTTGACATCGCTTTGGCTCCGGCCTTTCGAAGCGGGAGCGCCAACCAGAACGAAAGATTGACGATCCCTAGCGGGACATTCTCTTGCTCATCGCGCACGGCCATCTCATCCGGATGCTCGATTTTTGGACGCGGTCCGGGTGCACCCGATCGCTAATTGACAGGAGGACTTTCGATATCACCCCGCAGGTCGTCGAGTTCTCCGATATCTCCTTACGGCCCCGACCGCTCACTTGGTCGCTCCGTCTTGTTCCTCCGCAACCACTCGCGGAAGTTAGCAAAAATCGACTGAAAAAAAAACAGAAAATGGGGTCCGCAAAATACTGCTTCACGCATAACAAAAACGAGTTTTTATCCGGACGACTAGTACACAAGAAGAACAATCCGCATATGAGTCAGTCAAACGAACGTGCAAAGAAAGTGGGTATCTTTGATCACGATGCCGCCTCAATAGCGCGTCGCTCGCGCTCGTCCGCCGACCAGCGGTTCTTGGCGTCGAGCTTCTGCGAGTGCCAATTTTTCTTGCGGACGACCGCCGGCTGCTTCTTGAAGATGGTCGGCGGGATCCTCTTCGAGTTGGCGGCGGCGGGAGAGAGAGGAGCGGCGGGGGAGTGGCTTGGACGGCGCCTTCTCTCCGCATCCCCACTGGACGAACGATTTGTTCTCCACCGCGTGTTCGATCAAGCTGCAAGGAGGAGAGTGAGAAGACGGCCAACGGAAACGAACCGCCGCCAAGCAGGAGGCCGCGAGAGGTCGGCTCGTGCCCGACGACGAGCAGCGTGGGCCGCGCGATGAGCGAAGGTAGAGGCGCTGCAATTAAACCAATGGAATCCAGCCGCAATCCCTCTCGTTCACCTTGTTGCACGCGAGAAAGCCCAGACTGCTCGTCCGGGCGGTCGTCAGAATGATCGCCTTCCGCTCGGCGCCCTGGAAGCTCTCCGCACTGTCGACCACGATCTCCTCCCTTTCCGTCGATGTCCGAAGCGAGCAAGACGGCAGCCAACAGGTTCGTTTGGTGCCTGCAACCTCCGAAATCTCGCCTGATCTGCCCGCACTCACCGATAGGGCGAAATACGCCGATGTCCCCCGCCTGCAGCTGCGGGAAGTCGCGAGTGAGACGGCGAGGTACTCCAGCACGACGGCGATCTCCTCCTTGTTCGCGTACGAGAAGTGCTGCTGAACTTCCCGGCCGTCGACCGCAACGAACATCAACGGCGACTCCTGAACGACTGAATGTCCGTAGGAACGAATGAAAGCATCACTCCGGCCCTGACTCCCTCCCACTGTGCCCCGTCGTCCGTGTCGCCCGCCGCGCCCTCCGAGCGAAAGATTTCGGCGGCGGGTGGAGGACGGACTGGAGGGCAGCGGTACAGAGGTTCCACTGCCCGACCAGACGCCTGAAACACGAGAGTGGGTGAACGAATCGAGAAGAGTCCCAACTTCTCCATTGCGTAGAGCGGCAGA
>JAMPIO010000442.1:0-56052 GCA_024699865.1 Aphelenchoides fujianensis | reverse complement strand
CGTCTCGATCGGATACTTCTTCGTCGTGGACGCGAGAATCGCTCGACATTTCGCCGCTTTATTCATTGGTCGAAACGTAGAACTGCGGGTGCCGTTTGATTTCACGACGCACGCCCCACGCTTGTTCAGTGTGGCGAACGGAAGTGGGAACGATGAATGGACTCTAAATTGTGAGCCTCCTCGTAGTGCAGAAGAATCTCCTGCTGACCGCAAGAATTTTTTTTTTTTTAGGACGAATTTATATTCCACGCTCAGCGGATATCCGCGGTGGAGCAGCTGCCGAAGCGGCCGCAGTATGGCAACTCGACCAGATCGAAATCTGTCGCCCTCGCCAGGGGTCGATTGTCGAGCGGGCGGGGGGTCGAACCTGCATGCAGCGCCAACCCGACGGGAAGTCCGACTGCATACCAGTTGAGCCACCACCGCCCCTGACCGCAAGAAAGAACAGAAATAGGTTGAGCAACGAACCGCACTACACTACGACTTGCCGGCCGTAACGGGACACCGATGAAAAAACGCACTCCATCTTTCATATTTGATGCAAAATAAGGAAGACTTTCTCGTATACGCGAGTGAAGTTACAAGGTCGGTTGAATAAGTTCGCTGTTTTGTGAAATAGGTTGACTTTGGTCAGTTTGCTATCGAATTCGTCTTAAAGTTGCTTTCCGCTCGGAAAAGATGGGCGAGGTTGCCACGAATTGCAAATGCGCACAGCTGTTTCTTTGCGACAAAAGACGGCTTTCCGCCTCCCTTGTTTCGCCTTTGACAAATTACCCGACGCCAAGCAGAAAGAGCGGGCAATAGGCAGCTGCTCATTGGGAACAGGCGGCAGGCGTTGGCGCGGAAAAAATGAACGCCGCTCGTTTGAATCCACGTTTTCGGGCATTTCTGTTCGCACTTTTGGTCGCTTGCTTTCTGCGCGTAATTTCCCTCTGCATTGCACTTGATTCGGTGATCCGCGTGTTTCAGTCCAAATCGATCGTCATGGCTCCATTCACCCGGCATCGCTGGGAAGTGGTCAATGTGCAGGACCGTGTGGTTGCGGCCGACATGGGCGAGAAATGGACCAGCCCGCTGTTTGCGTTATACGGAGCTCCGGAGGCCCAATTCCAACTCTTCATTGTGTCCAAGCATCACACTGGCAGTAGCGGTTACATCAGCGAGTTCGGGCTGTCGTCTTCGCCGCTGAACGACCACCCGCCTCTTCGCCTCTGCTTCAAGATGTGGTTCGAAAACCCCGGCGGAACAACAATCAAGCAATTATGTGAGTTTTCCATAGTCAAGCTGTAGAAACGAGTGCGTATTGCAGACCAAGAAGCGGTTTTTCTGCCGGGAGAAGACCATGGATGGTACGACGACTGCTGGTCCCTCATCCAATACGTTCGAAATATGCCTCTGGTGGTCATGGTTTCGATCGAGTGCCTTGGAGAAGCCAGAAAACCGCCCGTTGTTCCGAAAAGCATCGATGCAAAGAGTTGGATTGTCGAGAACACCGCTGCCATGCTCTGGGACGACGAGTTCGCGGACTTCGAAGTGCACGTGGGCGAGCGAATCTTAAAAGTGAGTTCTATCCCACTCTATCCACTCGTATGTTGTTCAGGTCCACAAGTTCGTGCTCATCTCTCAATCGGCATACTTCAAGGGCGTCTTCCGCCACAATCCGGAGGTCACGCGGAAAGGAGTGGTCGAAGAGAAGGAATTCGGCGCGGAGATCATGGAGAAGGTCTTCGAGTTCATGTACACGGGCAAAGTGGAAGGCCTGACGGCGAGTGCTCGCAACCTTCTGCCCGCCGCCGGCTACTACCAGCTGGAGCCGCTGCAGGCGAGACCACTCCGTTTTTCCGTCTTCTCTCATCCATCTGTTTCTAGGAGATGTGCATCGCCGCCGTTCTGGACAGTCTCACGGTGGAGAACATCCTCGGCGACCTTCGACTCGCCTTTTCGCTCATCCATCTCGAGAAGTTCAAGGACCAACTGCTCGAATTTGCAAGGCAAAACGCGAGGGAGATCTACGAGCTGCCGGGTTTCACCGAGGAGTTTCATCAGCCAAAACTTGGCTCTCGCAAAAGAGTTGTTCAAAGCAATCACTCACTGACTTCGTTCATTCCTTTCTTGTTCAATAAACGGTCGACAACAAGGCGTCTTGCTAGTCGGTGGTGGGCGGCGGAGGAGTTCGGCCGCGAAAATTTCCGCGCACGCGTACGTGTTGCAGAACGCCAGGCGTCGGCCGCCCGCTCGGTAGACTTCGCATTTCTGCTGCTTTCCGCTCTTTGCTTTCTCCGAATCCCACCTAAATGGCGCCCGTCATACCGAAGCTGCGAATGCGGACGGTGGTGCGCAACGGCGTGAATCGCTTTTCGCTGCTCGCGGCGATGGTGGCGGACGAGCGCAAAGCGGGAACTCACATCATCCGTTTGGCCGTGAGTTCTTCTTTTCGGTTTTGATTTCTTTTGTGGAATTTCAGGCGATCTCTCGCACCCACCTGGCGGCTTTCCGCGATGCCGTGCGCGGCATCAAACTCGCGGGCATCGAATACGGCGGATTTCTCCTGCACTTGGATTTGGGCCCCGCGAGTCCGATGGTCGAGTTTGCGGTCAAAGAAAGGGACGTGGTGGAGGACATGGTCAAGCTGCTCCGCGTGCCCGTCCACCTCGATCCGTGCTGGATGGAGGACGTCGATTGGGAGGAGTGGCTGGAGATCGCAGAACGTGCGTGTTCCCGGTTTTTTCCTCGCATCCACTCGCTTCTTTCAGTCGTGACCGGTCTGACCGCTGATGAGTGCGAGTGTCCCGTCTTCACGGCGTTCGTCGACCGCGTGATCCCGCATCTCAAGGAGTTGAAGTGCCACGAGAGCTACTTGAAGCGATTCCCGCCCTTGTCGTTGGACAAACTCGTCATTTGCGATCTGCGTACGTTTTTTTCCGTTTGTTTCATCGAACAATTATTTGGAATTTCAGGAGTGGACTACGAGGCTCTCCGTCGCCACAAGATCCGCCGTTTGGACGTGCGCAGTTGGGAGGTGGAGCGCGAATTCCCGCCGTTCGTTCCCGTTTTCAGTGTGATTCGAATGATCGCTCGCTTTTCAGCGACCACGTGCTGTCCACGTCGATCAAAGCGCTGGGCATTTCGGACCCCTCCGCTCAACTCTTCTCTTCCGGTTCCATCGAAACCTTCTGCCGTCGATTCCCGGCCCTCGAGGAGCTCCACTTCACCGGCACCTTTTCCGTATGCATTCAACTGACTTCTTTCATCCATTCTGTCGAATTGCAGGGCACAGAAGAGAAGCTGGACGAGCACTTCAAGCAGACGTGGTCCGAATGCCTCAAGTTTCGCGACCGGGTGGACATTCCGAGCCTGAAGCGGCTCTTCTTCACCTTCAACGAAACGCTGATCTTCGACAACAGAGATGTGAGTTCTTGCTTTTGATCATTCCAATTCCCCACGATTCTTTTAGCCCGAGCCCGACTGGATGCAAAAGCTGAAGCAGACGGCGCCCTTCAACCAAGCGGTCTTCTGGGTGGATCCCGTCAATGACCACGAGCGGATGTTCCTCAATCACAGCTGCTTGGAGGGTCCGAAGCCCAGCTTCTTCCACATCGAAGCCGACTTCTGCTGGACCTACGAGCCGGTTCCTCCCGAAGTGCAGCGGATGAATGTGAGTGGCGATCGTCTTCTTACGTTCATTTTTTGGGTTTCAGGCCGTCCTAGATTTTCTTTTCGAACACATGAACTACGATCTCGGCGAGGACTCGGTGAACGAGAACGAGGCGACCGACGAGGACGGGATGGACGATGCAGGCGTCTAGTGATCGATTGTTTTTTCGGTTCCGTTTCCCGATTAGGCTTCGTTTTGTTTGTCGTTTCGAATACGAGTTCCTTTTGCGCATAAACACTCCTCGCTAATGTTTCGGCCAGTCGGGCGCTCGCTTCGGAGAGACCAAGTGGATGGTGGAAGCGAATCGCGGAGAAGAAATTGACGCGTGACTCGGACGTCCAGTCGGTTGTCGCCATCGCGCTGCTGGAGCGCCTCGCCGGCCACTTCCAGGGCGCGCCGACGTGCCGCGGGTCGAACGGCGTGCTGCGCGTCGAGTTGGACGTGCGCGTAGCTGCGGAGTAGATCTTCGAGGCGTGCGGCCTGGTGCTATTCGCGTTCAAACAGCAACTTGCCGTCTTTAGCCTTCCCCTGTCCACTCCTCCCACTCACTCCCTCCTGTTGCAGCTGTCGATGGCCAGTTGTGAAACGTGCGGCTGTTCCTCGACCACGTAGACGGACACTCGTTAGCCTAAACGGCGTGTGGGACGAGACGGTCGGCTTTCGGGTTCTTTTGTGTCAACGGCGGTCGTGAAGTCGACTGGCCGACGAGTTCCTGCTGCTCGTCGCCGGCTTGGACGTTCGTCTCGAATCGGTGAGAGACGAGAATATTGGCGATTGGGCCCGACATTGTTGTTGCGCTACTCATCAAACGTTTGATTTGCTTATCGACTCCGTTCTTCCAACTACCAACTCAAGTCTTTTAATTCATTCATCGGAAAGTAACAAGAACAGACGATCAATCTCGCTAGGGACACGAGTCGACGATCTCCTTCACAATCTCCGGGTTCTCTCGAACGAAGTCCACCGTCCAGTCGGGCTGTTGCTTCAGAAGGTCCATGTTCTTGCGGGCGAATTTCAGCAACTTTTGTTTGAAGCGGCCTTGGTGGTCGTGAGCGAAAGACAGCTTAAGGTCGCGAAGAACGCTTTCGATGGTCGACTGGCCGTAAAGCGCTTCCAAGCACAACTCCTGCAAGAAAAGGGAGACTGACTGGCCACTAGTGGAGACTCACGACCAACTCGTGCACCTCGTAGCAGTCGGCAAGCGGAAGGAGACGAGCGGCGACCTCCGGCAATCCCTCCACTTGACCGGAGTAGAGGAAGCGGAGCAGCAACTCGATCATGTCCGCCTGCTGCTCTTTGATTTCGATCACGCACGTCTCCTTCTCCTTTGTGTCGTGCGTGAACATCCGCCGAAAGACGGGAGAGCCAGAGCAGACGATCATCTTGTTGACCTGAAGGGTGGAGATTAGAGAGAGCTCCACGGGCAGCGAACCTTGAAGACTCGTCCCTGCACGTGCACCTCGACGTCGGCAAAAGCCTCGGCGTCGAAGTTGGCGGCGATCTTCCGCAAAACGTCTCCTTCGGTGGCATCTTTCACGCGCGCAGTGGGCTCCAACGAGCGCAACTTGCAGCAAACGAGCAGCGGGCCGTTTCGGGCGAACTCGGCGAGCTCCGTTTGCGTGGCGAGTTTGATCCGTCCCCAGTAATTGCTCACGGAAGTGAACTTGCTTACAAACTCTAAACCTCGAGCAACGTTTTGGGCTGGACGAGAGAATGTCCCACCGATTTCGCCGAGCCGTTGCTCCGTGCCGTTTTCGGGCCAAAAGGCGATGTCCAAGCGAATGAACGGATGATCGTCAAAGTCTTTGACGAACACAAACATCGAACAGCTGTCTTTGTTCGTCTCACGATCGCCCTTGGGGTAAAACCAGAGATGGAGGGGGGTTTTCGTCAAGCCGTCAACCTCGATGCAGTCGCTCTCCCACTTTTGCTTGAATTCCGCCGTATTGAAACGTCCTTCAAAGTTCTCGATCGGCCAGCGATAGATCGTCTCCTTTGCCGCGGCCATCTTTTTGCAAAAATCTAAACAGGAGGAATAAAAGAGGAGCAACGCGACCCGCTCGCCGACTCCCTGTGTACCACGAGTAGGCTGGTGAGCGAGCGACGAGGCGAAGGGCGCGGCAGGTCGGCGGGAGGCCGCGTTCTTTGGATTGCGCCACCGCTTTCGAACGTTCGTTTCCCGCGCTGATAGCGAGCGGCATGCGGCTGGTGGGTCAGCACAAAGCAAAAATCCGCGCAGTTTCATTCGCCGACCACCCCTTTCTTCCTGTCGGTGGCAAAAAGCGATTGGCTTTCGAACTGGACAAAGTCTTCAGGAAACATGAAAACCCAGTCTCCTTGAGTATTCCGTCGTTCTGTTGCTCAAAGTACTGACCGACGAAGAAAACAGACGTCTTAGATAGTCCCTTCATTGCAATTCATTGCTCGCAAAGATTCAGACCTGCAAACACGTTGTTTTATCGCCTTTCACTGCAATTTAGTGTTCTCTCCTTTCAAGCAACGAACTACACGAATGCAGTCCAAGTGGCCCTAACGTTATTTGTGCGTAAAACGCCTTTTCGCTTTTGTCAGCCGATTATGCTTTCTTTGATTTTCCGTTTCGAATACGAGTTCCTTTCGCGCATAAATACTTTTCGTTAATGTTTCGGCCAGTCGGGCGCTCTTTTGAATGAAATATGGAGTGGGAGATCAAATGGTGGAAAAGAAATTGGCTCGCGAATGGGCCGCCCACATGGCGCACAGGTGCCGGCTGTCCAGTCGGTCGTTGCCATCGCGCTGCTGGAGCGCCTCGCCGACCACATCCAGCGCGTTCGATGCGCCGCGGGCGGAACGCCGAGTTGCTGATCGTGCGGGTACGTGCCCGTGGCCCCAGAGAAGGTCTTCGAGGTGCGCGACCTGGCGGTTAACCGATCAGAGAGCTGCAACGATGAATCGACTGATAATTCGAGTGGGTTTGCTGTGCCTTGTCGCCCTGCTTCGTTTGCTTTCTGTCCGCAAACGACCCGCCTTTACGACGGATTGACGTCGAGCGATTACCCCACAATGGGTTGTATGCGACAGACGACCGCAAATAGATCGAGTCCACGACGCCAACCAAACCGCGCCGTCAACAACCCACCAGCAACCTTGATTGGTGTGCAAATCCCTCCGCACGTGACCGGGCGCCGTCTACCCCGTTCAGTTGACGACTAACGACGCCCTGCTGGCCCAGTGGTAAGGCGTCTGTCTCGTACGCAATTGAGCGAGCGGTGTGAACAGAAGATCACTGGTTCGATTCCAGTGCAGGGCAACCTTTTTGCTCTTGGGGCGGCTGATCGGCGGCTCGTGTGTTCACTCTTTATTGTTCCAGGCACAGCTCGGGCAACAAGCGACAATCCGCGGGCAAACCGGAAATCAAGACGAAGACAGGAATTTGGAATGAGCGAAGGAATTCCGCCCGTTCAGGGAGGCGCCCTTCGCTCCATCCACCGACGACGAGACAGCCGCCTTCTGCGAGTTGAAGCGCCATCAATGGCTCTTGGCGCGCTTGCGGCCGCAGCGTTTGTCTAGCTTCTCGAAGCAGGGCATCAGCGAGAGGTTGTGGCGGACGGAGTTCTTTCAGCCCGTGTACGTAGGGTCGCGGAAGAAGGGGTGGATCTCCGCCAATGTCGCTTCCCGCAGGGGGTGGGCCTGCAGGCGAGCGGGAGGAGTGAGGAGGCAGCGAAGGGCACTCACTTCGATCGCCATTCGGGTGCACTAGATGTAGGACTCGAGCGGCTTCTTCATGCCCCGCCGACTGGTTTTCTTGGACGTCGCTTCTTGGCGGGAGCGAGTGGAGTCGGCTGGAAGTCGGAGAGGGCGGTCGGTTCACCGAGAGAAGCTGGCCAGTAGCCTTCGTTCGGCCACTGGAGCGGGTACTCGACGGGAGCATTTGGAGCGTAGAAGGGATTCGGGTAGCTGGAAACACACAAATGCAGAGAGGTCGATGCGAGTGGGATGCTTAGGCGATATGCTTACAGCCCGAAGAAGGCGGCCTCGTCGACGTAAACACTCGTTGCCGGCCGCGAATGCCGAAATAAATCATCCAGTGGATACGCCGGCAACGAGTGTTCGCACAATGCTTGTCTTTTACCTTCACCTACCCTGGAATTGCGGCTTCCATCGAGTGCAGCTGTGGGTGATCGGGAGTGACCTGGAACAGAGGAAAGAAGTGAGGGTTCAAAAGAAGACCCCCGCACTAATCCCCGCACCGTACTCGCTGGCCGCCTCCCGAATTGCCGACGGCCACGAACGAGCGGCCGGCCGGGAAGCGAGCGCATTGTTTATTCCGCGGATGACCGTCGGAAGGCGGCGGCCGGCGGATCGCGCTTTCGGCCAGCGATGGGGTGACTCGTGATCCAAGCAGGCAAAAGCGGGCGCAACTCGCCGTTCTCGCCCGTTAACGAGCGGCCGATCGCCACTCGGATCGCCGAGTGGGCGGAAGCAGCAGGCGGGCGGAGTGACGTGGCCGTGAATTCGAGAGTGCGAGTTGCGACTAACGAGTGATCGCCGGGATCGATTGGAGGACGGGAATCGAATTACACGGTGGAGTCGGCGAGTGCGTTGATTCACTTGTTGGATCCGTCGATTCACGAGTTCTGCAGATAACTGCTGCAAATCTCCATTCCGATCGTTCTCCTCTTATTTCACGGCCGATCACTTCCACTCGGATTGCCCCCACACGGCGGCTAAACCGGAAATCGCGGGTAAAAGTGCGCAATCGACGAGCGGCGGGCGGCTCGAATGGCGGCCGCGCGCTCGCTGTTGCCCGACGGAATCGATCGTCGGCTCCGATTTCCAGCTCCATTGCGATCGGGAGCGAGTGGAAAAATCGGGAGCGAAGCGGGAGCTGCAATTGACTCGATCCAGCGGACCGGACTTCTAGCGATCGATCGGAGTGGCCACTCGTTTCTTTGCTCTTCTCACGTGACGATCAAGCCCCACTGTTCCCAGCAACCCGTCTTAAGGTTTATTCGATTCGAGGGACAGAAGGCTTGTCGGCTGCAGACCGGAAGGCTCGCAAGAGCTATCGCCGAGAACAACACAAGAAAAGATCAATGCGAGTTATCGCGGTGGTTTTGCGGGAGTCCCATCCTTGCGAGACGAGCAACGAACGATGCGAAATCACCTGCAAACAGCAGCGTTGTTCCCGCAAAAGAAGAAAGATACTCACGAGTCGCCATAACGGTTTCCTCGCTCACCAGCAAAACGACGAGTACTTGGCGGCGTCTGCTTCTGGACGGCACACAAGCGTCTGACTGAAAACAAGTGGATTAAACGGGAAGGGGCGGAGAACTCACTCGACAAGGTTTGCTGCGCGCCTTCCGGTGTCCTTGGAAAAAGTGGTGGATGCCGATCACAAGTGACTCCGCAATCCATTCGACTGGAAGGATCCACGGCCGCGGCCACCCAACCGACCGAGCGGCCGTTGTGTTCTTGGTAGAAGAACAGGAGCAGCAGCCCAAGATTTCGTCTGCACACCCCCGGGAACACCTGCAAAGTCACCAATTAGACAGTGAGGCCGAAGGGGACAAACTCACCCATTCGGAAAAGGCTTGAAGATCGGTCTCCATGTGCAGTGGCCTTGCCGCCCTTCCTCTTTCACACTCGGCGGCACTGTTGGAAGGCGGAGGGCTTGAAACAGCACACAGCGACGGGTCGCAAGAGTCCTGAAACAAATCAAGTTAGCGAGTAGAGGAGGAGCAAGGGGCGATCGTTAACCTAGAGGAGGACAAATCACCGGTTGTTCGAGTCGGGCGGTTTACACACGCCCAAAGTGAGATCTGGAAGGGAAAGGACAGAATGAGAAGTAGCAGGAAAGACAGGACTCACTTTAGGCGACCACCGCAACGGAGGTGATCGCTGCTTGTCCGACTTCAGCTCTTTGAACCGCATCAGTCGCTTCGAAGCGACCGGTCTTTTCCGTCCAGCAGAGCCGCACGGAAGAACGGCCTGAAAGGCACGTGAGCACCTCCGATTGCTGCAGAGGAGTGGACTCACCGAGCAGACAGCCGACGAGAATCCGAAGAGACGAACGGTGCGGGGAGCAACGGACGAAAAAGAATCTTGCACTTGTTCTCCTTCACCACGCACATCAACGGAGCAGCCGAGTTGTCGATGGACGAGCAGAGCGGAAAGAAATGAGCGGAGAGCGGAGGAGCAAATCGCCGCCAGAGAAGAGAGAGAGCGGGAATGAGCGTCCCGCTGCACCCGCCGCTCTTTTGTACTCGGCGGGATTGCGCAACGGAATAAAATGGAAATTGCGGCCGTCGCTTAACCAAACGGTTGCGCGACCTGTTTCGTTGGGGAGATCGAGTGATTTGTGCGGGCTGGACGGCGCGGAGTTCCCGTCTTCTTCTTCTTGCTGTGGAACGACGAGAAGGAACTCGCCGACCGCGCGTTCCCTTTACTGGACGTCACGCGGGTGCGGTTTGTCGGTGAGTTCTTTGGAGCGGTCCCACGTCCACTCGCCGCACTCCGCTTTTAGCACTCGCCCACTCGTTAGATGAAAAATGTGACGACGGGGAGCCGGGCTCATCGCCCACCATGCGCTGCGGACGGCGGTGTGTTCACGAGCTGCTGCAAAGTGGCCCGCTCGTTCGATGACACTCGCTCTTCCGAGGGGGCGATTCGAGTGACCGTTGGAAAAGCAGAGCGGACGTTTGTTTCAAAAGATCGCCGACACTTCTGCATTCTCACAAGTAGTTTATCGGTTCGCTTCGACCACAGGCAACAGAATGGAATGACACAAGCGGGGTTCAGCAGCTGGGCGCGACGGTCACTTCGAACGCGATCTCGGGATTGTCGCGATAGAACTCGAGATTCCAGCCGGGCTCGTGCCTCAACTGTTCGAGGTTCTTGCGGGCGAACAGGACGAGTTTCCGTTTGAAGGCGCCCTCGTGGTCGTGAGCGAAAGCGAGCTTGAGGTCGCGGATGACGGTCGGGAGGGTCGTGTTCTTGACCAGCGAAGCCAGGCACATCTCCTGAACGAGACGGAGATGAGAAAGCGGCTGACAGAGAAGAACTCACAGCGAGAGCGAGGACTTCGTAGCAGTCCGCGACGGGAAGCAGGCGGTAGGCGACCTCGGCGAGCCCCTCCACCTCTCCGGAGTAGAGGAAGCGCAGGAGCAATTCGATCGTGTCCGCCTCGTCCTTTTTCAGTTCGATCACGCCGGTCTTCTTCTCTTTGGTTTGGAGCGTGAGCATCTTGCGGAAGACGGGGGAGTTGGAGCAGACGATCAGCTTGTTCACCTGAAAGGTAGATGAGGTGAAACAGGTGAAGTGTGAGGCACAAACCCTGAAGACCCGATCCTGCACGCGGACCTCGATGTCCGCGAATTCTTGGTCGTCGAACGTGGCGGCGATGTTGCGGCAGACGCTCGCCGGAGCCGTGTGCTTGGCCCACTCGAGGTCGTCGACGGGGTCCAGCGGAGTCGCCTTGCAGACGATGACCAACGGGCCGTTTTGCGCCAACTCGACGAGCTCCGCCTGGGTGCACAGGTTGGAGCATCCCCAGCTGCTGCTCTTCGGAAGGAGTTTGCATTCGAAACCTAAACAACGCTTAAGATTAACTTCCGATCGCGACAAACTCACACTCTTCCTTCAGCTGCTGCTTCTTTCCGTTCTCGATGCACAACTCGAACTTCACGCGGATGGACGGGTGCTCGCCGAAGCCCAAGACGTAGAGGTAGAGCGCGCAGTCTTCCTTGTTCTCCTCAAGGTCGCCTTTCGGATAGAATATGAGAAGGAACTTGGCTTTCGGCGCGCCGTTGATCTCGAACTCGAGGCTCTCCCAATCGTCCTCGAACGCCGCCTCCGCGAAGCGCTCATCGAAGTCGTCGAGCGGCCAACGGAAGGTCGTTGGCTCCACCGCGGCCATGTTCGAAGAAGGCCTGCAACGAGAAGGAATGGGCGAATGAACGGGCAGCAAAAAACGCACCTGCAAAATCCGCGAACGAGCCGACCGACCGTGAGAGGGGCGTCGTTTCGAATGAAAGCGGCCGCTCGTCCACCAAATGCGGAGAGCGGCTGATTGGAAGGCGCCTTCGGTCCCTCCTTTTCCCGTCAGCGAGTCATCGTAACGCGTTCGTTCAATGCATTCGGCACCGCCCATCGTCGACGAGAAAGGAGTGTTCCCATCTGTGCTCTTTATTCGCTCTCAACATGAAACAAGTACAAGACATTCGTTGAATCAAATACGAGCCCGCTTCCACAACGCCGTGACGATCTTCGGATTGGCGTCTTCGAACTGCGGCCACTCGGGCAGCTCCATGATCTCCTCGCCGTTCTCGTGCGCGAACTCGACGGTCGCCGACTGCAGCTCCTTGAAGTGCTTGAGGGAGAAGGCACGCTCCAGACGGTCCAGAATGTTCTCCAGCGAGAGGTTCACGGACAGCGACCGAATGCACGCGTCCTGAAGCAACGGATGAGAAGGGCAACACAAGGGGCGAACTCACGGCCAACTCCTGCACATCGTAGCAGTCGGCCACCACGAGAAGCTCCGTGGCGAAGTCGTCCAAGCGGTCCACGTGTCCCGCGTAGACGAAGCGGAGCATCTTCTCGACCACTTCGGCGCTCCATTTGGGCAGTTCGATCACTCCGCTGTCCCGCTCCTTGGTCTCGTTCGTGAACATTGCGCGGAAGAAGCTCGACTGGGAGCAGAGCAGCAGTTTGGAGACCTGAAAGAAGTGAATAAATGGAGGGAGCTCCAAGCAAACAAACCTTCCAGCTCTTGCCGCCCGCGCGCACCTCGACGTCCGCGAACTCGCCCACGTCGAAGTCGGCGGCGAGTTGGCGGCGGAAGACGGTGTCCATCGAATCTTTCGGCTCGTCCAACGGAACGATCGGTTGGATCTTGCAGCAGATGAAGAAAGGTCCCTGTTCCGCCAACTCCAGCAGTTCGAATTGCAGCGCAAACTTCGACCATCGCCCACCGTACGGTCCCTCAATCGTTCGTTCGTATGCTAAATGAAAAGTGAGAAGGCCGCGCTGAAGAAAACGACCTTTTTTGAAGTGGAATCCGCCGTCCGCCGCCTCGATCCAAATCTCGTCACGAATGTGCACGGACGAGCGTCCCTTGAGATCGCGCAGCTTGAGGCCGACCATCGCGTGATTCGGAAGGTCGTTGTGGTTGCCTTTCGGGAAGAAGAACAGGGAGAACTTGAGGCCCTTCATTCCGTTGACTTCGAACTCGCCGCTCGTCCACTTGTCCTTGGAAATCAGCGGGACGAAACGGGCGGCGAAATTCGGGATCTTCCAGCGGTGGACGGTCGGCTCGGACATCTCGACGGAAACTGAAAGCGAAAGAGGATGAAAGCGATGACAAACGCTCGATTCACGGCGGAATCGTCGGCAATCGAAGCGGAAAGTCGGCTTCCCCTTCGTTCGTCCACCAAGTGCCCACTCATCGACAGGACAGAACGGAGCGGAGTGTCCGGAGAAGGGAAAGGATCTCTTGTGTGTTGACCGAGTTGCGCACGTAAGAAGCGGTCGGCTACACAATCCTCATCGTCCGTTCGACCCCTGCCAACTGAAAGCCACAAGTGCAGGGTCGCCGTTCGTCTACCAACCGCTCCTGCTCGTGGACGCGTTTGTCGGCGCGCCTCCGGCCGACTGCGTGTTTTTCACGCCTAACCGCGTTCTTGTTACGGGGGTCTAGCGGCGAATGGCCGCCGCCCCACCGCGCCTCTGCTTCGAGCAGGACCCCCACAAGCTGGCGGTCGCTTTCAAACCGTTCGCTCTCGTGTTTGCCGTTCTGCACCGAACAGCAGGAGAGAGTGGATCCTCTTGGCTGTTTCCGATAACTGGTTTTATTTAACAAACAATGGGGAACATCGCCGCTCATTCGTCTCCGGCCGAGCTCTCGTCGTCGTTTCTCGGCTTCTTGAACGGCGGAACGCCCGCTTGCTGCTGCAGTCCGGACGGGCCCGCTCCGCCCTCCTCCGCGCTCGCTTGAATGATGGAAGCGAGGATGGCGCGCTCCAGATCTTCTGCAGCAAAGACGAGAAGGATGAGTGAAAGGAGGAATGGCAGCTCACCGTCTTCGTCGTTCTCGAGGGTCGTCTTGTCGGGTTCGGCGTACACGAAAGAGGCGATCTTCTCGCTTTCTTGCAACGAAAGGGGGCTGTCGGGCATGTTGGGGAACAGTCCCTTCTTGGCCACCACTTCCGCCACGTCGAGGTGGGGCCGCAAGAAGAGGCGGTGCGGAGTGAGGAAGAGGATTCTGTTCAGATAGAAGCCGGTGGTCGAGAGCGGCCGGCAGGCGCCTCGCTGCGGCACGTCGAGCTCCACGTTCTGCTGCCCGAGTACTGCGAACCAGGCGGAATGACTCAACGGTTCGGGTCGTCTAAACAGCGAGAAATTGATTGGAAGAAGAAGAGTGCTCACTCAATGGGCAAGCGAATGGAGTGGAATTGATCCGACTTCTCGCTGTCCAACGAACACCGCCGCACGGGGTGGAGGCAGAGGATTCCGTCCACGAAAGCCGTCGGGCAATGAAACCAGTGAAAGTCGACGAAGCGGGAGCAGCGAATCCGCTCCCACTCGCCGCGACCGTCGAGGGCAATGCTGAAGACCTCGATGGTGCCCCATCGATCGAATCGCCGCATCAGGACGAGCAGGAAGCCGCCGCTCTGGAAGCTGCAGACGAAGCGGCGGAGCTGAACAAGCGGGCGTTGGGAACACACGAAATTCGATTGGAAACTCACCACCGGACGACCAAAACAGCCGTCTTCCGAGTACTCGAAGGTCCGCTCGTGGTCGAGCACAACTCGTCGGGTGATGGGGCCGGAGGCGAGTTCCAGAAACGTGCCCTCGCATTTGACTGCGAACATGCGCTCGTTGTGCACTTGGACGGCCTGCACGACCGACAGGTTGCCGGGAAAGCCGAACTGGAAGACGACGCCCTCCTCCCCTCGCTTGTAGCGAAAGAACGTGACTTCATTTCGAGCGTAAAGCGAAAGAAGGAACACGCGCTGGTCGTCGGTTGGGTGGATCCACCGGCGAGAAGCTTCCAGCGAGATCGACTCCTCCCAATCGGGCACGCGGACGCTCTTGGCGACGACGAACGTCTTCCGGTCGAAGTCCAGCTCCACTTCTCGAATGTGGAGGCGTGAGTGGAAGTGAGTGAGCAGCAGAAGAGTAGCCGTGCGGCTGCTCAAGTCCTCGTCCACTTGGAAGCAGTCGACCACGCGCCCCTCGATGGCGTCGCTCGGTTTCGCTTGGCTGCGATTCAGAAAGCTGAGAGGGTGGAAGTTAGAGGGATCGCGATTGTCGGGAAAAGAACTCACAATTCGGCCCCGTAAAAGGTGTCCAGTACGGCGAACTTCTCCAGCCTGTCCGCCTTCTCGAACGCAAAGATCGAGCGGCCGGACGTGAAGAAGAGATTCCGCTCGAAGTCGCCGGCAATCGTGAATTGATTCTTCGCGTAGCAAACGGGATGGAGAACGAGCGAGTGGTCGGCCATTGAGAGAGAACGCGGTGGAGTCATGAGAGCGAAGGGACGAAAGTAAGCAGCGGCAAGAAGCAATCTCGGGTCTTTCGGGTGAAAGGTGCGGCCGATTGCCTCGGTCTTTTGAGCCGACTGCCCGCGTTCGTTCTCACCACGCAATCGATTTCTTAACGAACGCGCAACATGAGAACGAGAGCTGCTCGTACATCTCGATTTCTCACGTACAAAAGGAATGACCGGTTTGACGCGATCAAAGCGGGAGTTCGCGAGGAAAGAAGAAGTGCGCTAACCGATCAAAACGACGTTCAAGCATTGAACAGAAGCGGTCCCTTGCAAAAGCCGATACGAATACAACCTTTAGCGATACATATTTGATTACAAAAGCAATTGGGCAGTTCGGACGTGTTTCGTCCCCCTCTTTCTTTGGATGACCCATCAAAAGGGCCTTACGAATAGAAGCCGGACGGCCCCGCTCCGCCCGGATTCTGAGCGGCCTCTTCGGCGCTCATTTGAATGATGGAGGCGAGGATCGCCTGTTGGAGGGCTTCTGCAACGCACGAGAGATCAACGGGACCCCGCCTTGACTCCTCCTCGTCCTCCTCGTCCTCCTCGGCCGGGTTGCTCATCCATCTGTCCGCCCACCAGGCAGCATTCAAGGAGGAGGTCTCCATGGGCTCGTTTCGGGCGGCGTCTTCTTCCGCCAGGCACCGCTCGACGTCGAGGTCGCGGCCGATGAGGAGCTGTTCGGGCGTCACAAACGAGCACTTGTTCACGCAAACGCCGCCGGTGGTGAGTGGGCGGGCGGGGCCTCGTTGGAGCACTTCGTTCAGTAGATCCTTCCGTTCGAGCGCCTCAAACCATGTGAAGGCCGGGTTGTCTGGAAAGCGGAGGAGTGAGGGAAGAAGGAAGCAAGCGGCAGCTACTCGACGGGGTTCCGCACGGAGTAGAAGACGTCCACCTTCCGCGTGCTCGAGCGGTGCCGTTGGACGGCGTGGAGGCACAAGACGCCGCCCACAGCGGCCACGGGAAGGCGGCGAAGCCCGCGCAGCCGACCTCCTCCCAGCGGGCTCCTTCATCTGCCGCAAGTGAGATGCGGAAGATCTTGGCGGTCGCATTGTTCCGCGTGCTCTTCAGCACGACGAACAGGCGGCCGCCCCCGACGAAGCTGGAGATCAGCTGGCGGAACTGCAAAGCGAGGCGGTCATTCGCCGCCGCCGTCCGCTCAACTCACGTCGAACGCCTGCGTCAAGACGCCGCCAAACGTCAGCCAGCCGCCTCGTTCGTTGTGGGCGACCAGTTGGAGGCGATCGCCCGCGCGTTGGATCACGAACACCCGCCCGTCGTGCACGTGCACGTCGTGGGCGGTCCACTCGACCTCCTCGAGCGAGAACGGAAGCCGCGCGACCGCCTGCAGCTCGCCGTCGTAGCGAAAGAAGTGAACCGTTTTGCTTTGGAGGACGGAGACGAAGAGCACGTGCGGCTCTTCGGTCGAGTGGATTCAACGGCGCGCGGGCACCGAAGCGACGACCCCGCCCGGCGTGACGACCGGCAGCGAGGCCGAAACGACAAAGGTCCGCTGCTCGAAGTCGACGTCCACTCCCTGCAGGGACAGTTGGACTTCCGCCGCGGGATCGCTGAGGAGCAGCACGAGCGAGGCGGTGCGGATGCTCGCGACTTCGGCCACCTGCAAGCAGTCCAGCACGCGGCCTTTAATCGACTCGCCGGCCGTACGGGTCACAAAGCTGGAAAAGGAATGAAATTGGGAGTGTTCAGCTGCGCGGAGGGCTCACAACTCGGCCCCGTAGAAGGTGTCCAGCACGGCGAACTTCGCGCTGCCGTTCGTCTCGTCGAACGCGAAGATCGGGCGGCCGGCCGTGAAAAAGCGGGCGGTGTTGGAGTTCGCGACGATCGTGAACCGATCTCGCGCATAACAAACGGCATGCAGAACGCGCGGGTGGTTGGACATCGCGGCGGCTGGTCGGTCGAATGGTGAGTGCTGGACGGGCGGGCGGCAGCGGCGACGGACGGGGGATGCGGTCCGCTCGCGTTGCCCCGCGGTCATCCGAGCGACCTTTGCTCCTTCGATTGGAAGGACCGAAAATGCGGCCACTTTCGTGCACAAGACCCAACATCGTGCTCAAGCATTCCGAGCATCTTCTCATTTCTTTCCTTGAATTGCAGGAAGACGAATACTCGGTGGAGGACTACTTCACGTTCCTGTGGGACGAGTGCCTCAAACTCCGCAATCGCCTGAACGTCCCCGGCTTGAAGCGACTTTTCTTGAAGGTCACGAGCGAGGGCATTTGCAGCTTCTCCGTTCGTTCTTCTTCCCCTCGACGATTTCTGCTCGTCCGCTTTCAGTTCCCGCACGATTGGATGGAGCCGCTGAAACAAACGAAGCCCTTCGATCAGGCGACCTTTCGCGTCGACTCCTTCTACTTCCGCCTGCGCCAGCGGATGCTCCTGAAGCTGAACTGGCCGAACGACGCGTTGCCCACCTTCTTCCACTTCGAGGCCGACTTCCGTTGGAGGAAGGAGGCGGAGGTAGGCGGCGATTGCTTCTTGGATTGATGCTTCGATTCGCCTTCCAGGACGCTCTGGGCTCATCCGACGACGACACGGCCACCGAAGGCGTGGGAGACGGCGAAAAGAGTGCGATGGAACAGGACGACGATCTCGAGGAGGACGAGATGGATGAGAACGAGGCGGAGGAGGACGAAGAGACCGACGAGGACGGGATGGACGATGCGGGCGTCTACTAGTCGGCTCTTATTCTTTGCCCCCTACTGCGCTCCAGTTTCTTCGCTGCATGTTTTTTCCGGTTCAATTCTCTAAACTTTCTTCTTGCGCCTAAAAACTCCTCGCTGACTTTTGGGCACTCCGTTCGCGTGAGCAAAGACGATTGGGCGGCGGTCGGTTTCAAACAGTGGATTCGGAAGTGAGCGGCAGAGAGCGGCGTTATTCGATCTGGCGCGTGTATTGCCGCCGCTCAAAGCTTCTCGACTGATCGATAACGAGTGCCCGCAGGAAAGCAAGAAGGCCGCTGTCGACCGCCGTCTGCTCTCGTCCGTGGTGAAGGGAGGGCGTTCGAAGTTCGTCTTTCGAACCCCTGCTCGACCGTCTTCTTTCCTCTTGCCGGTCGAACGGAACCTCTTGTTCGAAAAGAGCGTTTTCTTTAGGAAGGTGTCCAACGGGAGGACCCGAGCAGGAACTGCCCAGGAAGATCCGCAGCGAGACGTTGGCCGCCGGTGGTCCAGCGGATACGAACGAAACGAGTCGCCGATTTGGACCAGCTGGCGCACGAGTTTTACGTAGCCGCTCAACTGTTCGGGGTGCCCGCTGTCCAGACAAGAAGCGCGTCGGAGGCTCAAACACTCTCTGGTTGCAGAAGGCGTGCGCCGAGACGATCAAGCGGACGTGCAAGCGGCCGGACGACTCGGGACTGCCGGTCGTTCTGTTTGGCGACAAGGAAGTTCTGTCTATTTATAACCGGACGGAATGTTTCTCTGCAATGATCGATCTCAAATACGACTGAAAGACGTGACGGGCACTCTTTTCACTTCCTAACAATAAGCGATCCCGCCTGGCCTTACGCGCTGGACTTCCAGCTACCCGACCGCAATTTGGCGACGAGGAATAGCGACGTATCGAATTGCCTCTTCATTGCAATTCAATGGTTCTCCATGGTTTCAACTCGTTAAACACGTCGTTTTATGGCCTTACATCGTGATTCAGCACACTCCTTTTGAGCAACGAATTGCACACGATGAATCCAGTTGGAAAACGGACCGCTTGTTTCGTGCGTGTGGAGCATTCCCTCGCTTTCGTCTGAAAATGCGACTTCATTGCCCTCACTCGGCAGCCAACGGAATGAACGGTCTTTGTGCTGTCGAATTAGTTTTTCTCTTGCTTCTTTCGATCGTTTCGCCTAGCCATTCCACCAACTCGTCTGCTTCCGCGAACTACGAGTGTTTTCACATCGAAATGGGCGACACGTGAGCCTTGCGTAACGTTCTCATTTCCTTCTGTGTCCTTTCAGAAGATACACTCCATACAAAGATTGCAGTTCGGTCCATCAGTCATTTGTTCTTTCGGACTGGAGCTTCGACTTCTCGATCGACGCCCGACATCCAGTGGAGGGCCCGTGGATTGATCGGTAGCTCTTCTATCTTTTCTCCGTAATCCGCGTTGCCTTCAGCGGTCTTTTCGTGTTGGGCACTTGCAACTACTCGGTTGCCTACGACCAAACCGCCAAGCAGTTGATGTTTGAAGGCGAGTAGACGACAAATTTGCCAGTCATTTTGCTTGTTTGCAGGGAAAGAGATACACCGTTGGTCCAAAGGATCGGTCGACAACCACAACGGAGTCGCCTTCCTCTACGACGATACGGGCGAGCGGGTGCCCTTCCCGCCCACGAACAACTGCTCTATCGGAATTCGAGAGGTCGGGGGTGGAAAGTGGTCAGCGCCCATCGGGTTCCAGTGGGTGGATTTCACCCCGGACCTCCACTTTACATTTGTGAGTTTGCCTCCGTTTTATTCATCCTTCTTTTCGTTTGTAGTACAAAGCGACGCCCAGCGATCGTTTTTCGAGCGGGACGGGCAAACGGTAGGCAGCAGGGAGTTCTCGTTGGGATCGTGGCGTTGTAACGAAGGGCAAACGTTTCCTGGACACCAGTCAGCGTTTCTTTCCGTTGAATGCTGGAATAAACGCTCGTCATCGCTCTGTTCGACCCCCTCGAAAGGCAGTTGGCAATCGGGAAGCCAGTGAAGCGTGAAGGCAAGAAGAGGCCATTTCGAAGGAGAACGGACGTGCTCGCTGTTTGCAACAGGCACGCGCGTCGTCATTCGAAGGTGCGCTGAGAGCGCTGGAGATCGCGTGGAAGGCGACCGATCGCCTCCTGCAGCTGCTCAAATCGGAGGAGGTCCTTCGCGTCTACCGCGAGCTGCCAGGCTTTGTCGAGAAGATCGTCGCATCGTTTATTTTCTTCTCAGACGGCGAGCGAGCGGCGAAAAGTCGCTCCACCGTCAACACCGACTTTTTGTTTCGAACCATTCGAATTGACAGGTGTTCATGAACCGCACCGATCGGCGACCGCTGAATCAGCCCGCCCGCCGCCCCTCCACCTCATCACCGCTCTGCCCGCTCTCTGACTACATAGGACTCTGAATCCTGTAACGTCAGTTCGATTCTGACCAGGGCCTCACTTTTTGTTTGTTCGAGCCCTGATCAATGGTTGAAACAAACAAAAAATTGCTGCTTTTTACTCCTGCTGCTCGCCTTCCTCTCCCGAGTCGTCCAGCGGCGAGTCGTAGGTGTAGTCCTGCGGGGAGGTGGGCCGCTCGCCTTCGTCCAGGTGCAGGGATTTCTGGATGGCGCGTTCCAGTTCTTCTGCAAGCGAGAGAGGGTGAATGGAAGACCTTTTTGAGTGCACTCACCCGCTTCATCGTCTCGACCGCTTTTGGCTTTCGTTTCGGCTGGCGCAGCGGAGGCCGCCTGCTTCCACTCCAGCGAGGAGCGGGCGGAGATCACGAACGGGAAGGGGACGTCGCCGCTCGCCTGCTGCAAGCCGGACGGGCCCGCCCGATCTCCGGACGTCTGCAGGGATTCGAGGATTGCTTGCTGCAGTTCGTCGACGAAAAATCCCTCCTTCCACGTCGTCTCCACGGGGTGCGCCCGCTGGCTTTCGACGAGGACCCCGCCGGAAGGTCGACCTTTCGTTCCAAGTGCCGTCGGAAGTTGAAGTTGGCGCGGAGATAGAGGCGTTGCGGGTTGATCAGGCCGACTGTGTTGAGAAAGAGGGCGTCGATCGTGAGCGGGCGGCATGCGCCTCGTTGAAACACGCTGAGTTCTACATTTCCCCGACGAAGGATTTCGAACCACGCCAAATGACTGAGAGCTTCGGTTCTGCTGCAACAAGCAGAATACGGTGAAGAAGGAACAGAAATGCACGAACGCAATGGGGATTCGAACGGAGTGGAACTCCTCGATCGTTCGCTCCATGCGGGCCGACCGTTGCACGGGGTGCAGGCACAGGACGCCGTCCACGAAGGCCGTCGGACAGGCGGGCCACGAGAAGTAGGCGAACGGCGTGCACTCGACTGCTTCTCAGCTGCTCGAATTGCCGCCGGCGAGCCGAAAACGAAGGAATTTCGCCGCCAGGTCCGTGAACACGTTTTTCAGCAGCACGAACAGGAAACCGCCGCTCACGAAGCTGCAAACGAGTTGGCGGGACTGAAAGCAAGTGGTCAGTGGGCGGAAAGGATCTTTCTTGTCGAGCATTGAAGCTTTTCCGGGCGGCGCCTCCAATCTCCGTCCAGCGGTCTTCTTCAGCGTGCAGATCGTGGCCGAGGAGTTGGAGCGCCCCGTCGCGTCGTTGGACCACGAACAGCCGCCCGCCATGCACGTGGACCGCTTCAACCGTCATCCACGGAGTGTGCGCGAAGCTCAAACGCGGGAGTTCGACCACCTGCTGGCAGTCGCGATCGAAGCGAAAGAAGGAGATCGCGTTGTCGTGGTGGACGGAGACGAGGAACACTCGCGGCTCGTCGGTCGGGTGGATGCACCGGCGAGCGGCTGCGGAGAACACGGGCGGCTGCCGCGCGAGAATCACGAGCGGCGTTCCCGTGCCGAACGTCTTCTGCTCGAAATCGACGGCCACTTCATGAAGGAAGAATTCTCGAGGAGAACGGAAGTTGTGTGTGAGCAGAAGAAGCCGAATGATGCGGGTGTTCGCGTATTCGTCCAACGGGAAGCAGTCCAGCACTCGGCGCTCGAGCCGCTCGCTCTCGGCCGCTCGTTGCAGGACTGCAAGCAGGAGGAGTGGGCTGTAAACGGAAGAGAACTCACAACTCGGACCCGTAGAAGGTGTCCAGCACTCCGATCCTCTCGCCCCGATGTTCACGGTTGATGGCAAAGATCGCGCGGCCGGTCGTGAAGAAGCGATTGTTGACTTTACCGGCCGTCGTGAAGCGATTCCGCGCGTAGCTAAGCAGCTGCAGGACGAGCGGGAGTTCGGCCATTTTGGGAAGAGTACGCGGTGAGTGGGGGGCGGCGGCGCGCAAAGGAGCGGTCGCAAGGGGACGCCGACCTTTTGCCTCGTAGGCGGTTCTCCCGCAAGCGCAACAGCGGCGTTCATGTGAATTTACTCTCGGCGCGTGGGTCAACCATCAACGGTCGCTCGACAATCGCCTTGCACTCGTTTGAATCCGGCTTGAAGTGGACGCCAAAAAGGAGATCCTGAACGTGCGTTTGATGCTTTTTGACAAATCCGTGTCGCGTCTGCTCGCAGCGGAATGAAATTCCTCCTCGTTTATTGCTTCCTTGCAAACACAATCAAACAAATCGAACGTGGTCCCTTGGGGTCGAGTTGGAAGAGAGCGACCGCAATCTCCGCCTTCTGCACAATGAGAGCGATCGTCGAGTCGGACTGCTCCCGCACGAAATGGAAGTTCTGATGGGGGAAGTGGAGGAGTTTCTGATTGGAAACGCCCGAGTGGTCGTGGCAGGAAGGGAGCTGGGGTTTACGCAGCTGCGCGTCCGGACAGTCGTCTACAAGGCGGCTCATGAGTCCGTCGGCCGCCCACCACTCCGCCGTTCAGATCGCCCAACTGGTGGCCCTCTCGCTGGGCGCGCTGCACAGCCGGCGGCCGGCCGAGGATTTCGGGATGGTGGGTCGTTGGCCGCGCCGCTCACTCTTTCCAGTGGGTGGCGACCCTCCAGCTGCTCGTGGGCTGCGGGCTGCTCGTCGTCCGTCGCACTCGCGAGCGCATGCTGCCGGCCTTCGTGAGTGTCCAAGCGCCCCATTCGACGACGCCGCGCGCTCGAACGACCTCATGCTTGCCGGCCGTCTACGCGCCGCTTTCGCTCCTGCTCGGCTTCCTTTTCGTGCTGCTCTTTTTCGTGTCACTCCTCGTTGCCAAGCGGACGGACGACGAGACGGCGACCTCCAAGGCGCGTCCTCGGGCGTCGGCCCACTCACTCCCGCCCATTTGTAGGACTCCTGCAGCTCCAAACACACGAAGCAGTCGAGCCGCAAGTTCGAGCGCGTCGTGGAGAAACGCGCCTTTTCGTCCTCTCAGAACTGACCGTGTGGTTCGATCGGCTGTTGGAAGCGGGGCAAATGTGACGAAAATTTTTTGGATATCGCCTCGTCCCGTCAATAGCCGGCGGACTGACGGCTCGTTTTGCGTGCCGCCGGCTGCTTCGGCCGTTTGCTGGGCGACGATCAGGGTTGATTCCGGAGACTGCTTCCTTCCTTCCGCCCACCCCCGCCGCCTTCTTGCCCCGAGGTCGACAGTCGACGAGGATTTGCGTTTATTCCCCGTACAGCAGAGGACAAAAGAGAGGAGGGGAGAGGGATCGAACGAGAGTCCTCAGCGATTCGACTGGTCGGGCACGGGCGCGTCCACGGCCATCCACTGGGCGCTCAGGAGCGAGGCGGCCTGCAAGAGAGCGGTGAGGGGAGGAGCGGGAGGGCGACTCGCCTGCTTGTGGGCCGCCGAGAGGTCGCCGGAGGTCGTGTGGGCGGTCGGCAGCACGCCCCACGCCTGGCGCTCGAGCTTCTGGGGATCCTTGTGCTCCTTATGCGGAGGCGGGAAGGGGACGCCTATTCCCATGGCAAACAGACGAGCGGTGGGCGGAGAGCGGAAGGAGGGTGGAGACAGCGGAAAGCCGAGGCGCCCGACTGGCCACTCGGCCCGCCTTTTGTACGCGCGCATTTGCGTGAACACGCGGAGTGCGAGCGGATTGCATGAGGGATGCAAATGCGGGTGGCGCCGGGAAGGAGCCGCACAAGTCGATGCGGTAAGCGAGCGGCGAGCGCTCTTTGCTGGAAGCGATCGTCGTCTTGCTTGTTGCGGTAAAGAGATCGCTTTGACACATTTCATCAGATCGACGTGTTCCACTCGCTTTCGATTGTCAAAAGCATAAGAATCACGTGTCGGGGACACAAGTGGCGATCCGGGAAGTAAACGCGTCGTTCATTGCGCCACTGGGCCCTCGACACTGGGCGCCGGCAGTCAGCGTTGCGTGCGAAGAGGAGAACCCAGTGCTGGTCGGGCGCGATGAAAGGATCCGCGGGCAAGCGCCTAAAATCCAATTTCGTGCCTCGACAGTCGAAGCCAAGCACCAATGATTCGACGTCCAATCCGAATCTCTGGTGTGCCGTCCACTCGAGACAACCGGCGGCCGGATTGTTCGGGTGAGGACTCCCAACTGATCACCCGCCCACCGACTGCCGCTCGCTCGTTGCCGCCGACGGTCACCTCCCTCTGCGACTCCTGTTGTTGTTGTGGCCGAGTCCAGCCCGCATGAATTCGGTGACCTCCAAGGGCGGAAAGAATTCGCTCGCCGTCCTCTTGGTTGAGAGCAAGCACCGCCCGCTTGCCAGTTGTTGCGAGAAGCTCGTCTTTAGTTGATCGCAAGCAGCAAGGCAAGCATACTACAACAGGGCATTCTTCTTGTCTTCTTTGTTCTTTTCGCCCACTTCCATTGGCTCGGCTTGTTGGAGGCCGGACGATCCCGCCTGCTCTGCGGCCGCTTCAAGAGACTCGAATGGCGCGTTCCAGTTCTTCTGTGAACACGAGAGAACGGAATGGTTGGAGGGGTTGTTTGCGTGCACTCATCTTCTTCGTTTCTCCGGCCGGTCTTCGCTCTCGATGCGCTCGCTTCCTTCCGCTCGGTTCACGAAGCTGCAGCGAATAATTCGCGTGTTGACACAGCTTCTTTCGTTTCTTTTCTCCTGTGATCGTCCTCTTCACGCTTCTGCAATGCCCGGCAGTTGACGGAAAGAAGGTTTGCTAGTAGTTTCGAATTGATGATTGCTTGCCCGGACGCTTGAAGCTGCTGTTTTGATGGAGGGCGGTTTGTTTACAGCCGCGTGTTTGGACGGGCCTTGGTCGGCGGCAACGAGCCCTTGGATCTGCTCATTTCATTCCCCACTGCTGACCGACTGCCCGCTGCAACCGCCGAGGATGTCCGCTCTCGTCCGGTCGATCCGAGGACGTGTTTCGCCCGAAGTTCGTTCTGTTTTCTATTCATTTGACCTGAAAATTCTTTTAGACGACGGTCTACGCGGCGTGTGGGGCGGTTGCGGTCTCGTCGCTCGCCTGCGTGGGGGGCCTTCGCCTCTCCGGCCGCAGCCCGGTCGGCACCATGATGGCCTTCTACGGGCTCTCGTTGCTGTCCGCCGCCTCGCCGCTCGTCGCCCTCCGCCTGCGCCGCCCCCACTGGTTCTGGCCGTTCGTCGTCATGCAGGGGGCGGTGGCCGTGATGATCGTCCTCTCGCAACTGGTGTATATCGAGGTGCTCTTCTTCCACCGGCGGCACCTCCACCCGTTCATTCCGCAAAGCAAGATCCTCTTGAAGGCCCTCTTAATGACCGGCCTCTCCGCCGTCTACGCGCTCGCCGCCCTTGTCGTCCTCCGCGCCCGCACTCAAATGAAGAGGGAGCAGAAGTCGGGCGGGTTGGAGGCGGCGGCGATGGGCGTCGAGAATCCGAACGAGGGAGCGGTCGAAGAAGGAGTGCCGACGGGAGTGCCGAAAGGCGTGGGGCAAGTAATTCCCTTGTGAACTTTTCCTTGAAAATAAATCAGTTAACGTCACTTTTCGATTGGCCTGCTCGTTTCGCTTTCCGCTTCCATCAGTCGAGAGTGAGGGCGTAAAAAAACACATCGCTCGCCTCAATCATCTTTCGAAACTAACGAAAGTACCGGCGGTTTGTTGACGATCGATGTCGTGAATCACGAGTATCCGCTGACCAGCTGATTCCTGCGTTCAAATCAAATCCTTGTCTTCCGTACGAAATGCACGTGTCCACCAAGAACAAGAAGCCGTTTATAAATACGGAGGTTTTCAAAGGCAATCGTTTGGTCCCTTCATTCATCCGCTAATCACTTGAAAGACGCGCGTGTCGCCACGAGTCAGCTGTCAATCGCTTCTTGATCGAGGCAGACGCACACGCGCCGAGCGGAGCAAGAAGCGACCCACGGGCCCTGCGAGTGTGTCCGTTGTAGTCTAGTGGTTATGATTTTCGGCTCTCACCCGGAAGGCCGGGGTTCGATTCCCCGCAACGGAATTCACTTTTTGCAGTTCGAAGGGTGATCAGCTTTTGTTTTGCGAACTTCAGCCGTCTGGTTGTCTGCTGTGAAGTCCGCCCACTCGGGCCGCCTGTCCAACTCTCGGCGGCCGACTTCTGCTCGCCGCGAGTGACCCGCTCGTTCAACGACCCGACGACCGCCGGCTTCAAGCTCCACATCCGTCCTCTCCACTCGCCGCTTCCGGCAGGTGCACCGCTGACTCCTGCACGCCACCTCGTCCGTCTTCGCTGTCGCTCTCTCGCCCAACCAGCCGATCGAGCGTTTCGAAGCGGGCGTGTTTGACGAATGCTCCGTTTTGTGTACGGCGGCGAGGTGGACGAGTTGGACGCGTGGGCCGCCCGTCTGCTGCCGCTTGCCGACCACTACGAGCTGGAGCGGCTGAAGAGTTCTGTTACTGATTTGCACTCTGTAGGACGGCGTGCATCGAGTCGATCCTCGACCACCGCTCGGTCGACCGCGTCCTCGAGCACTTGGAGTTTGCATTCAATCACTTGGCGGAGTTCCACGAGGCGGCCCTTCGGTTCACCGTTGATAGCCGGCGGGTGATCGCGGAGCTGCCCGAATGGGTGGCGTTCGCCCGCAAACACCCGGACATCCCACTAGCAGAAACGATCGTTGGGACCAGACGGCAACTCGAACTGGCAGAACATTGTCCCATTTATTTGTCGTTTGCTCGTCATAACCACAACAGCGAGAATCACGACTGGTAGCGCAATCCAACGCGTTCCTTCAGGGCAGCAGCAATCGCCGGGTTCTCGGCCACAAATTGCGGCCATTGGGGCAGCTCGAGGAGTTCTTCGCGGTTCTCGTCGGCGAACTCGACGACCGCGAATCGCAGCTTCTCGAACTGCGGGAGCGTGAAGCCGACTTCCAGGCACTCCAGCACGTTCTTCAGCGAGAGGGTCGAGCGAAGGAATTGGGTGCACATCTCCTGCAAAAAGAAGCGGATTGAACGGGAGAAAGAGCGGGAACTTGCCGTCAACGACGCCACGTCGTAGCGATCGGCGAGGATGAGGAGCTGCACGGCGTGTTCGTCCAACTGGTCGACGTGGCCCGAGTAGAGAAAGCGGAGCATCTTCTCGACGATCTCCGCCTTGCAGCCGGGCAGTTCGATCGCTCCCTCTTCGCGCTCCTTGCTCGGTTGCTTGAAGATCGCGTAGAAGACCGTCGACTGGGAGCAGAGAACCAGTTTGGAGACCTGCAAGCAGTGAGTGAGCGAGAGCAGCGCGGAGCACACGAACCTTCCAGCTCCGTCCGTCCGCTCGCACCTCGACGTCCGCGAAGTCGTCGTCCCCGAAGCGGGCGGCCAGCTGCTGGCGGAAGAGATCGTTCGGGAGGGGCGGGATGGCCGACGGGTTGGCCAGTTGGATTTTGCAGCACACAAAGAACGTGCCAAGAGCGGCCAGCTCGAGGAGCTCGGATTGCTCGCTCACCTGCGACAGGTAGGGGAACGATTCCAAGGGGGCTTCCTTTTCTGCAAACACTCGGTTGGACGAGGGGGATGGTTTAAGGAAACCTGCCTCCTTTAAAGCGCTCCACTCCGTCCGCTCCTTCCAGCCATAGCGCGTAGCGAACGGAGACCGCCGGGTTTCCGTCCGGCGGCTCGGTCCACAGCTCGCCGTCCTCCTCGTACACGTTCACGTAGACGCCCTTCGGGTAGAGCGCGAGGTAGAAACGCACGCCGTCAATCCCGTCGACCTCAAAGCGCCCGCTCGTCCACTCGTCCCGGAAAGCCGACTTGTTGAAGCGGTCGACGAAATTGCGGATCTTCCACCGATGGACCGTTGGAACGACCATTGCGGGCCGAAAATGGACGAAATGAATGGGAAGCGATGCAATCGCGCGAATTCGCGGGCAATGAGTCGAGTGTGGGCAATTTCTTTCGTCATCGTCCGACCAGTTGGAAGCGTCGATTCGAATCCAACGTGTCTCTCGCGGTCTCGAATTGCTCCCAATGATCCTCTTCGTTCCATCCCTCACCTTCGCTCGCTTTCCAGTGCGTTGACTCGCTTTCGAACGAGCGCTTGTTATCGTCGAGTGCGCGCTGATGTTCCGCTTCGGTTCACAGGTCGGTCGCCGTCTTGCCCGCCGCCACGCGCCCTTTTGCCCGTTCGGCGAGTCTGCACGGCGGGTGGAGAGAGCAGACAGGCGAACAGGCGGACGGGCGGCGGCCGGCCGATTGGCAGGCTTGGGAAAACGCGGCCGATCGGGGTGAGTAACATGATGCGCCGCCTTTACTTTTCGTCCGCCGATATTTCTCTGCCGCAGCGTCCGTTTCGTTCTCTCCTCGGCGCTCCTCCTTTTGCAATTCTTTATTTCCTCACAATATGTTAATCGTCGTCCATTACAGGCCTTCCCGATGTCTGTCCGCGTGATCACCGTCCAGCGGTGGCCGATGGAGAACGTCCGAAACCGTTTGACCGTCGCTCAAATCGGAGAAAAATGGACGGGGCCTTCGTTCCGGCTGGGAGGAGTGGCCGGCGCTGAGTTTCAGCTCGCTTTCGAGCCGGTTCACAACCTCGACCTCAACAACCTTCAGAGACTCGAGAATCGCAGCAGCCTTATGTGCACCCAACTGGACGACCGTTGCACCGTTCGTGTCCGCTTCAACCTGTGGTTGGAGAATGCGAATGGTGCCAAGGGCCACGAGTTCCGTACGTTTGACCGATTCGACAGCGATTAACGGGCGTGCGCATTGCAGAAAAAGAAAAGGAGTTTTCGATCGGACAGTGCGAATCGAGCGTTCAGTCGTTGTACACGCTCGTTCAGTTGATGTCACAGGCACCGTCCACTTTGTTCCTCTGCTGCGAGATCGAGTGCCTCGAGCCGACCCAAGTGACCAGCGGCCTGCTGGACGTCGGAGATCCCAAGCTCCAAATCGCCGACGACATCGCGGCCACGTGGGGAGATGAGCGGTTCACAGACGTCAAGGTCCACGTCGACGATAACGTCTTCCGCGTAAGTTTCATTCCTTCTTCTTCATTTTTTCATCTTCTGCTCCTTCAGTGCCACAAGATCGTCTTGGCCTCCCGCTCGCCCTACTTCGCGGCCCTGTTCACGCACGACGAGGAGGTGATGCAGACGAGAGTCGCCAAAGAGAAGACGTTCGGAGCGGAGATCACCGGCAAAGTGCTCAAGTTTCTGTACACGGGCGAGGTGGAGGACCTGCAGTCGGTGGCTCGCGACCTCCTTCCGGCGGCCGACTTCTACCAGCTGCCGTCGCTGCAGGTGAGTTTTCTTCTCGTCACTGTTTTTATTCCCCACTGTCTTCCAGAAGATGTGCATCTCCTCCATCCTGAACTCGCTCACTCTGGAGACCGCTCTCGACGACCTCAAACTCGCCCACTCCCGCCCCCACTTCGAGGACTTCAAGGCCGAAGTGCTGAAGTTCGCCAAGCAGCACGCCCGCGCTATCTACGAGCTGCCGGACTTCAAGGACTTCGTCGGGGAGAATCCGGAACTCGGCCACGAGTTCATCGGACTGCTGTTGCCCTGAACTCCACACATTGTCCTGTTCTTTTCGTCTGCTCTTCGACTGCTGCTAAAGAATAAACACACGCTGTCTCTGGTTATCTGTTCGCACGGACACGATCGTCCCCGCCGCCCTCAGCGCCGAAGAGGAGCGCGTGTTGCTCGCTTGTGCGTCCTTCCACTTCACCACCCACTTCCCGACAGATTCTTTGGAAGGCGTCGCGGTGGGCGGGCGGGCGGCGGCCATGCAACGAGTCGTTATGTCGAAGTTGCGGACGAGATCACGCTGAGCGAGGAGTCGTCGGCCGCTTGCAAAAGAGTCGCCCGAGATCCTCCACCCGCTGCCCTCGCTGCACGCGCTGCTCGTCCGACTCGTGCGCAACGAACCGCGGCAATTCGCCTTCGGCTACGAAGAGCTAGCGGACATGCTGGAGCGCGCTGCCGGCCTGTTTGCGGCCGAAAGCTCGCTGCTCGAAGTGTTCGTGCCGTGCGTCGTGTACGGCGACCTGCACGGCGAGTACTCGGACCTTCATCGCTGAACGCCCGTCTTCCTCGGCGACTTCGTGGATTGGGGGACGCACGCGGTGGAGATCGCCCTTTTAAAGCTGCAGTTCGCCGAGCGCGTGCACGTCGTGCGGGGGAACCACGAGGAAGAGTTCCACACTTGCGTCCACTCCTTTTGCGACAAGGTGTACGCCCGCACGGAAAAACCAAGCTTTTCTTCGTGCACCTGCCGCTCGCCGTCTTGGTGGCCGGCTGCGTGCTGGGGACCCACGCGGGTTGGCGCCGAAGCTTCGTCCGCCGTCCGCGCCATCCGCCGCCCCATCCGGCGACTTCGGCTGGTGCTCGCTGGAGTGCGATTTCGTGTCGTTCGAGCGGACACGTGCGCGCCCGCCGACGGCGGTTTCCGCCCGAACTTCGAGCGCGGCCATCCGGGGAGCAGAGCGGGCATTGATCACTTTTCCGCTCGCTCTCGGGCAGGCCCCGCTGCACGGTTACGCGCTGTTCGTCGGCGCCTGGCTACAAGGGCAGCAACCTCGAGGACGTGAACATGGGCGCCTGTTTGGAGATTGCCGCCGACATGCGCGTCTCCGTCGAGCAGCGGCAGGTGAGCGTCGAGAAGGCCGAGCGCCCCAAGCGGAGCCGCAAAAACACGCCGCGATTCGTCAAAAAGAAGACCGCCACGCAGTGATCGCCCGGGAATGAACTCCCTCGTTTGTTGGCGAGCGGTCAGTTACGGTGAATCCACGTACTCGTGCAATTGTTTAACCATTCTACTATCCGTTACGTGTGCTCTTTGATGCTTCGCGCTCGAGAACCAGGAAAAAGAGCACTCGCACTCCAAAGGGGAGGGCGGCCGGCAAGTTCCGCCGCGAAAATCTTCGACCGCGCGTGCCGCAGAACGCCAGAGCTTGCTGCCGGCCGCCGCATTCCTCCCGCTTTCCGTCGTCCTTCCACTCGTCCGCTTGCTCGAAATTTGTCGGCGATGGAGGTGGCGGTGGCCAGAAGGAACCCACGAATTCCACCGGCTGCTGTGCGGGACGGTTTGAACCGCTTCCTGCAAATCCACGCGATGCGGACGAACGAAAAGAAGGCGCCGCTCCAGTTGGTCCGTTTGGCGGTGAGTCCCTCCTTGTTTCTTTCGTACTGACTTGATTCCTTCACTCGATTTCAGGCGCTCTCTCGCGCCCAGTTGGCGTCCGTTCGGCGGCACGTGCCCGAGATCACGTTCACTTTGTGGCCCGCTGGATGGGCCTGGTTCATGCCGAACGTCGGGCTCGGATCTGTAGCGGGACAGATCTACGTCAGCGCGACCTAGACGAGCGGCATCGCCAAGCTGCTCCGCGTCCCCATCCGTCTGGTGATTGTCAACTCGAGCGGGTTGGCGCACGTCGATTGGGAGGAGATGAGGATGCTCGAGGAATGTGAGTGTTCTCTTCGATATCCTCGCATTCACTTGATTCTTGCAGGGGTGAACGGGTTGGAAATTCACGAGTCGGAAGCTCTGTACCAGTTCCCCCTTCTTTCGGGGCTCATCGACCGCGTGACGCCGCAGCTCAAGAATCTGATGTGCTCGGCGGCCGTCTTGGACCGCTTTCCGCCGCTGGATCTGGACAGCCTCGACTTCCGCGGTGCCGGTACGTGTCTTTCGCGTTGTATCTATTGAGCCCTTCTCGTGTATTCCAGACGGACTTCACGATGCTGTCAGTCGGCACACGGTCCGCCGGTTAAACGTGGACACGTTCGTGGTCTCTCGCGAAGCCTCGAGGCTTGTTTTCTTGCTTTACTTGAAGGATTGTTTCGCTTTCAGTGAGCAACTCTTCTCCGCATCGATCAAGGCGTTGGGGCTCGTCGAGTACATGGACCTGTTAAGTGTGCGTCCCGAATTGGTCGTCGCCTTCTGCCGTCGCTTCCCGGGACTGGAGGAGCTCCACTTCGTCGTCGTCTACCAGGTAATCGAGTTCAATTTGTTTGTTCGCATTCCTCAATGGAATCCCAGTTCGAGCCGAGGGACGCAGAGGAGCCCTTCTTCAAGCAGCTCTGGGAAGGGCTGCTTCAGCTGCGCGAGCGTCTGAATATAAGTTCGTCAAATTACGAATGTCTGCAAAAAGTGCGTTAGGGGGGGTAACGCACTTTTTGCAGCCGATGTCAAAAATCGCAACGCAAATTGTGCATTTGCAAAAAATTGCAACGCAAAGTGTGCAGCTGCAAAAATTCGTAACGATTTTTTGCAGCCGTCGGATTTTCGTTCCGGTTTCTTGCAGATGTCAAGTTTGCGTTCGCGTTTTGTGCATTGCAAGAATCGTGAACAGGATTCTTGCAGATGCACGTTTTGTGTTCACGAATTTTGCAGATGCACAAATTGCGTTGGCAACTTTTGCAGCTGCAAAAAATCGTTACGAAAACCGACAATCTGCAAGAATTGTGAACAGAAATGTTGCAGATTTCGAGTAAATTCATCGAAATTTGGCCCTTTTTGAGTGAAAATCAGTGATTTCTGCAACATTTGCGTTCACGATTCTTGCACGATGTTCAATTGGCGTCCGCGATTTGAGCACTGCAAACTTCGTGTTCACTAATTTTGCATCTGCACGGATCGTGAACACAAAATTGACATTTGCAAGAATTGCGAACACAAAACCGACATCATGCAAGAATCCGGAACGCAAATCCGACATCTGCAAAAATTCGTAACGATTTTTTGCAGATGCAAGAATCCGGAACGAAAATCCGACGGTTGCAAAAAATCGTTACGAATTTTTGCAGCTGCAAGAATCGCGAACGGAAATGTTGCAAATGCACAATTTGCGTTGCGATTTTTGACATCGGCTGCAAAAAGTGCGTTACCCCCCCCCCCTAACGCACTTTTTGCAGACATTCGTAATTTGACGAACTTATATTCCGGGCTTGAAGCGCCTCTACTTCGACATCGAGTACCTCGGCTACTTCCTCGACGTATGTGTTTCCTTTTGGTAATCGGCCTGTCATTTCGTTTTGTTCCAGGACAAGCCCGGCTGGATTGACCGGCTGAAGCAAGTGGAGCCGTTGAATAAGGCGGCCTTCTCGACCAACCCCACCGATCCCCGTCTCTGCTTCTCCCTCAAACTGAGCTGGCCGCGGGACGCGTTGCCCACGTTCTTCCGCATCCAGGGCGACTTCAACGACGTGGAGGAGGAGAGCGACGAGGTGGGCAGGTGTGGTCCTGTTTGATCCAACACTGCTCGACTTTCAGGACTCGTCGGACTTTTCCGATGACGAAATGGACGACGAGCACGGCAGCAGCGACTCCGACGACTATCTGATGGACTTGTAAGACGATTTTGACGAGGATGCAATGGACGATGCGGACGTCTACTAGTCGGCTGTTCCTTCGCCGTCGCCCCACATGCTCCTCGGTTCTCTGCGTGCATTTTTGATGTCCGTTTCTCTAAAGCTTCTGTTGCGGATAAACACTTCTTGCTAATCCTTCGGCGAGCTGAACAAAGTGAATTCGCGGAGCTAATGGCGGAGAAAGTCTCGATTCTGGACTCGACCGCCCACTCAACGAACAGCCACTTCGAACATCGCTTTGTGGCCGCCGTCGTCGCGCTACTCGAGCGCCTCGCCGACCGCTTCCAACGCGATCCGATATGCCGCACGGCGAACAGCAAGCTGCTGGCCGCCGGAGAGGTCATCGCGGCGTGCGGCTTGGCGGTGGACGCGTTCAAGCAGCAGCCCACCCTCCTCCACCCCTCGTCATCACCTTCCACTCTCTCATTTCTGCTGCCGCTGACGATCGACCGCCACATCCACGCCCAACTGCGGAACGGGCGCCTGATCTTCAAGCGGCTGGGCGAGGTCGAGCGCCACTCCTGCTTTTTTTCGGGCACTTTCCATCGCTTCCTTCTCGTTCACTCGTTGCTTTCGTTGTTCACGGGTAGACCGCGTAGTTTATTGTGTGATCAAACAGAACCAGAGAGATTGGAGGGAGACCGCGTAAAACAATTAGACACGTTTGGAACGAAATATAAAAAGAGTTGCTTCAACCCGAGTTTGCTACAGCTCGTCGTTCGCTTTCTTCTCGGCGGCGAGTTCGTCCTGCAAGGAGTCCAGGGCATCGTCGATGTGCTCCCAGATTTCGTCGATCGTCTCCTGGTCCGCGAACTTCAGCATCTCCTCGTCGGTGGTGGCCCCCAAGTCGAGGATCTGCCTGTAAATGGGAACGAGGTGCCAGGGCAGGTCGATCGGTAACAGACTGGAAGGGAAGAGATGAAAGAAGGAAGACGCGTTTATGCACTCGCATGTGATCCTTTTGATTCTCGCGCGTGATCGGCCTGTCGGCGTTATGGGGCGTTTTCTTGAACCCGACGTGATCCCAGCGCCCGTTCGGGTTTCTGACGACCACGAAGAAGGACTGCGGCATTCGATCCACGACGATCGGGAAGACGAGGCACGTCGACAGGCCGCCGTCCGCCACCAGCTGCCGGCCGTCGGAGAAGCGACCGGACGGGAAGTGGGCGAGGACGGCGGCCGTCGGCTCGTCCAGCGCCTCCCACGCGGCGTCGTACGAGCGGTGGAACACCAGCGAGCGGACGTGGTCGACGCCTGCAAACGAATGGGAAGAAGTGGGAAATGCCGCAACATCGCCTTCTCATGAAGGAACGAACCGAAAGTCCCGCGCTGGAGCAACTTCTCGACGCGGCCGGGCAGCCCGACGATCACGTGCGGCTCCCCCGTCGGCCAACAGCTGCCGCTCTTCGTTCGCCGAACGGGTGTCGTTGATGCACGAGTGGATGCGGACGGCCGTGTACTCGCTCAGCTTCCGCAGGGTCTCCAGCATCTAAAGCGAAGAAACGAAGTCAAAAGAATGGAGGACTTACGTGTTAGGCGGTCTCGACAGTCGGGCTGAGGATCAACGCTTGGAGGCGGTCGAAGGGTTCGTCGATTTGGTGCAGGACGCCGACCGCAATGGCCGTGGTGCGGCCGAACCGCTTGGCGCCCCTCCGCATCTCCATAAGGACGGACTTGTGGGCGAAGATCGTGGAGTTCGCGTGTTTCTGCAGCTCCGTCATCACCGCGCTTCTCCTTGTCCGCCATGTCTTCCTTTCTTCTCCCTCCTTTCTTTGTTCGCACGATTTCTTGGTTCAGTCCGAAGACGATGCCGCAAAGCAATGAATCAAAGAATGGCGGATCGGTTAGCAACCAAAAGAATTTATCTTCTTTGCTCAACAAACGGGAGATGAACCCGTGGATTGAAAGTGGAGGCAGCGCTTGAGAATGATTGAAATCCAACGGCAAATGCAAGCAGAGAACGAACAAAAACAGTGGTCAAATGCAATCGAGAATCAGTCCGGCGGAAGGACGTTCACCGGCTGCCCGTGCGCGAGTCCGAGCTTCTCCTCCAGCTCGTAGATTTGGAGCTCCTTCAGCCGATTTTCCAGCAGCTGGCCGCGCAGTTGAGCGGCGGCAAGACGGGAGGCGATCGTTTCGACGGGCGGGAGTTCGCAATAAGCCGGCGGATTCTCGTCGTCGAGATCGAGCGTTTGAGTCGAGCTGAAAGCAGATGGATGAGTGGAAAGTTGCAAGAGGTCACTCACCTGCTCCCTTCCTCCACTTGCGCTTCCCCGACGACTGTTTCCTGCTGCTCGTCGTCCAGTCGAGCGGTAGTTCGCCGCGAGTCGACCTCCCCGAGCGTCTGGTCGGAAGAGGAAGGGCTCAAGGAAGTGGACTCCTCGTTCGACGGCTTTGTGCTGGACTTTCGCTCCGTTTGCACAGTCGGCTGCTGACCGCTCGGCTCGCTCTTCTTTGTGCCCTTTGACTCGTCCACTTCGCCCTCCCTCGAGATGAAGAGCGGGTTCTTGAGGAACTCGCGGGCGGTTTTATCGACGGCGTCCGATCCCTCTCGCGTCATGAAGACCACCTGGACGTTCGGCGGAAGGCGACGAAGAAGGACGTGCAGCGTTACGCAACGGGCACGCACTTGCTCCTCCGCTTCGTCGAACACAACGAAACTCAGGGATTGTTTGTCTGCAAACGGCAAGAAATGGACGGAGATTGCGGGGGAAACGAACCGATTTGCGGTGAGGCGACGATCGCCTGCATTCGTTGCAGGGTGCCGATCAACACCTGCACGCCGCTCCCGATTGGTCGCAGTTGATCGGCCAGCGGCTCGTCGTCCGAACAGACGTGCGCGTTGAACCGCATGCACTGCCCGTAGCCGTTCACGAGCGCCTCGTCGATCTGAAGCGAAAGCAGTGAGTGGGCGGAAGGCGAGGACTCACTCTTTCGGCGGTCGATTGCTTCTCGCACACGACGACCGCCTGCACACGACCGACGGACGTGTCCAATCGTTGCAGCAGAGGGAGCAAGTAGACACCGAACGTTCCCAAGCCGACGGGCGCTCGCACCACTGCGTTGCGGCCGGCAAGGATCCGCGGAATTGCACGCCGTTGGATCAGCAGCGCGGCGCGGATCGCCATTCGTTGGATGGCGGTGAGAAGCTCGGGCCGCAAGTTGAATTGATCGAACGAGTAGCAATTGCTGCGTATCGAACGGCTGCTGCCACGAGCCGGCGAAGCGATAGGAGGTTTCAGGAGCGGCTGCGCGTGCTCTCCGACGGCTGGAGTTGTGGACGAAGAGGTTTCCGGAAGAATGCGATCAATAAGCAGGTCTTCGACGTTCGGCTGCTCGTCGTCCTTCGTCTGGCGGGCGCTCTCATTCGCGGTCGACTCGCCCGTTTCGCCCTCCTTCGAGATGAAGAGCGGATTGGAGAGGAATCCGCGAGCGGTTTCATCCACGCGCTCCGCTTCGTCTCGCCCCATGAAGACCACTTGGACGTTCGGCGGGAGGCGGCGAAGAATCGAGTGCACCATGTTGCGACCGCTGCGTTTGATGTCGTCAAACACGACGAATCGCAAAGAACGATTGTCTGCAAACAACGGAGAATTGAACGGAAGACACCGAGGGACAAACCGAATTGTTCGGACTCGACGATCGCCTGCACTCGCTGAACGGTCCCAAGCAACACCTGCACTCCGCTTCGAATCGTTTGCAGCTGCTGTTGGTCCTCTGACGGGCCGCCGACACACGTGAGCGTCGAGAATCTCATGTGTTCGCCGCAAATGCCTTTGAGCTCGGCTTCGATCTAAAACAGCAAGTTGAGCATGGAAGAGGCAAGCGAACGCATCTCTGAAACGCTCGCCCGCTTGTGACACACGACGATCGCCTGCACTCGCTCGACCGCGGTGTCCAATCGTTGCAGCAGTGGGAGCAAGAAGACGCTCGAAGCCACTGAGCCATGCGGGTCGCAAATCACCGCGTTCCGGCCGTCGAGGATCGCGTGAAGCGCTCGACGCTCGAGCGGGGATATCGCGCGAATCTTGAGAGCATTGAGCAGTTCGGGCCGCAAATCGAATTCGTCGAACGAGTAGGGATCAGTGGGCGTCGAGTGGTCGTTGCTTCGAATCAAAAACGAATTGAGTGGAACGAGTGGAGCTGTCGAAGTCGTCGCAATCGGCGGCGGCTCCTGCGGCTTCCAGTTCAGTACAGAAGTAAGCGGTTCCACGCGGACGAAGTCTTTGCTGCCCGCGGAGTCCTGACTGTTCGGCCTCGATTGGCTGCAACACAAACAACTTGAGTGGTTGCGGTGGGTCAAGCAATTCTAGCGGCAATTGAACAAAAGATTTCAACCGGGGCCAAAGAAACTATCCCAACGAGCAAGAAGAGCAAACGACTACCCTTGCTAGTTTATTCTTTTGTTCGCTTGCTCCCACTCAAAGCAGTCCGCCCACTCACCTCTCAGTCGGATTCTCTCCCCCATCTTCCACTTCGGGCGTCGAGATCAGCGAGAATTCGCCTTCGAGTTTGTTGCACAAGCGGAGCACCTCGTCGGTCACTCGTTCGGTGACCAGAACCGTTTGGGCGTCCCCGGGAAGACACGACTGCAAGAGGTGAACGCCCCACTCGAAAGCACTCTCGCCGGACTCCGGCTTCGCCTTGACGCCCGTGTGGAAAGCGACAAAGTGACGGACGGAATGGAAGGCTGCAAGAAGGTGAGTACCGCATAGAGGACGAAACGAACGCACTGAGCAGTTGGTGTTGGATGCAGCTGTGGATGTGGTCGCCGAAGCCGACCAACACGTGGGCATTCGGACGGTCGATTTGGGGCCGTTGAAGGGCCCGATTGAACGTGGATGACCCAACGCGGAGCTTCAGTTTGCTCGCGACGGCTGCCATCGAATCGCGAACCTGCATTCGATCCATTAGAAAGACGAGAAGACGGCCGACTGCTCACCCGGACGACCTCCTCCACAGTTCGCGTCAAGCAGATGGCCTGAAGGCCGTCTTTGTTGGGGTCCAAACGATTGAGCAGGGCGATCATTACGGCGGTCGTCTTGCCCGCTCCTCGCGGCCCTTCGATCACGACGTTCTCCTTCTTGAAGAGGGCGATGAGGGCGCGTTGTTGAAGCGGTCGGGGGATCGAAAGGCCCGATTGGAAGAGGGCGAGCACGAACGGGATCTTGAGGCCGAAGTCCGCAAAACAGCCGTGCGTTCGATCCCACTCCTCCTGACTTCGATCTTCGGAAACAGAATGGACGGACTGCAGGCGAGAATCAGCGGCTCGGCAAGGTCGATCGACTGGCGGAGAACTCGCTGTTCGTTCGACCAAAAAGGGCGTTGCGGATCCAACAACCGCCGGCGATGGGCTGCAATCAATGAAGAATTGCCGAATCTCTCCACTTAGCAGGTTGTCCACCTCTCCGCCGCTTCGTTCCGCACATGAACGATCACTTCCGCCATCACCACGTTCTTCGCTTTCGGCAGCTCGTCCAACTGCTGCGCGTTCAAGTGCACCTCCGACTTCAAGCGGCCGTCGATGAGCGAATAGGAGGCCACTTGAACGCCCTCTTTGGTCATCGAGATCACCGCCGGACTCTCGTCTTCGTGGACCAAACGGGGCGGCATGAAGTCGCGGGCGATGCGGAGGATGTCGGCCGTCATTTCGGTCGTCGTGATCACCAGCTGGACGTGCGGCGGCTTGGCGCAAAGCAGGGCGACGATTTTCGGCCGGTTGACGGCCAACAGCGCGTCCACGCGATGCAGCACCACGAGACTTAACTCGGAACTTCCTGCAATCGATTCAAAGAAGTTAGCAGTGCGAATGAAACGAACTCATCGCCTGCTCCGCAACGGTCGTCCGCGTGTCGGCAGTCGGCGAGTGGACGAGGATTTGGTGGCCGTCGCTCGGATGGTCGCACTCGTCGTTCGAACGGCACTCGCAACAGTCCACGCCGATTCCACTCGGTCGTGCGAACGCGAAAGCAAGGTCCTCGAGCTGCAAACGGTGGACTGGGTGAAGGGATTTGGTCGATGGATTGAAGAAAAGGCGAATAATCAAGCAGGATCAGATTTCCGCTGATCGTCGCAAAGAACTCACGTCGCTGGGCGGCCACGGCTCTACGACGAGCACTTGGAGGCTGCGGACGCGCGGCTCCACGCGCTCGGTGGCCACCAACGCGAGGGCGAGCGCCGTGCCCCGGCCGGGCGGCGTGATCCCGACGACGTACATTCGATCAAATGCGGGTGTCAGCAGTTGCTCCTGCAGCGAGTTCGGTCGAGGCCGCGTGGAACCGAAGGACGCGAGGATCTTTTCGACTCCTTTGGACACGTTCGCTTCAGCCCACGAGCCGGCGGGACGATTCCAGTTCGACACCAACGAGAAGTTGGGATCTTCGGCTGTCTGATTGGGGGAAGAAGCATCGGAGCTAAAAGGAAAGTAATTAAGCACGATTCTTCCTTGTACTCACCCCGACGCCCTCTGTTGAGCTCGAGCTCGCTGTGCAAGAACGTGGTCTTCAGCCCGGACGATCTTGTTGGTGCCGTCCTTCTCGTCTTTTGCGACCACAAAAAACGACGGCGGAGGGGCACCAAAAAGCTGCTTGAAACACGATTCGTGACCCTCGAGCTTGTCCGCAACGAACTGGCCACCGGTGGGAAGGCGGATGAGGATTTCGGTCGTTTGACCCTGGAGCGTCTGCCACGCCGCTTCGTTCACGTGGTACAACGCCAGCAAGCGGACATGATCGACGACTGCAATCAAGTGAATCATTTCGGTAGTCGAAAGGCGGTAAATGACCGTTGAACACCAAACACTTGAGAGAAACCCATAGACCCCGATCTCAACCACTAGGCGGAAAAGAACGAACCGAAGGCATCTTGTGCGAGCTGGACGTTCACGCGGCCGGGCAGCCCAACGATCACGTGCGGCTTCCGTTCGGCCAACAGCCGCCGCTCCTCGTCCACCGACAGCCCGCCGCCGACACACGAGTGGACGCGCACAGACGTGTGGACTGCGAGTTTCCGCATCGTTTCCACCATCTGAACACGAGCGAGAGCAATGGAAGGAGGGAATGCCAGCAAGAGAACCCACCTTCTGGGCGCTCTGTCGATTCGGAGCCAAAATGAGTGCTTGAACGCGATCGCTGGCCTCGTCGATTCGCTCGAGGACTCCGACGGAAAGCGCAACCGTCCGCCCGCTTCCCGCCTCTCCGACCACGAGCGTCGAGTCGCCGCGAGCAATGGCGGGAATGGCGACCGCTTGGAGCGAAGTGGGCGACTCGAGGCCCATCTCCAGCAACGCCCGTTTGATCGAAGCTTTGAGCGGCATTTGGGCGAACGCCACGCCCATTTGCGAGCGTTCGTTCGCTTCGATTGACCTGAATCCGAACAGAAGCAATACAACGACTGGATACGATGCGGTACTCACCCGTCCATGCTCATTTCACCCGTTTCTGATGCCGATTGAGCGTTGAAACGAACGGAGCCGTCGAATCAACCCATTTGCTGCTGAAATCGGCAATTATTTTTTGAACAGGTGTGCAAACAGTCCGCACGTTGGCTACACGGTGATAAGAACACGAAAAATGCTTGTGGATTGCGCGAAATCGAGTGCAAACACGATAAAAAAAACTACGCGTTGAATGCGGTGAATAATCTGGAAACACTTCAGAGCTAATAAAATTACTGGAAGAAACGGGAATTTTTTCTTCGAGTCCTCAATTTGTTCTCAAGTTTGCCAAAATTTTGATCAAAAATATCTTCTCAAAAGTCTGGCGACAATGAACAATTCACAAAATACACGGATTTCGGGAGAAAGAAGTCGGATTTGTGGCTTTTAAGCACAAAGGTGAGTAGAAGACCACTTTTTGATGCTTTCAGGTTGCGTAGCAACAAAAAAACGAAGCCATTCTTGAACTTATTTTGCAATGTTTAATGCGATAAACGTTTATCCGCTCGGCCGCTCGTGATCCGCAACTCTCAGTTGAGCCACCTGTCGCCCCGTTCAGGTCGTGTGTTCGCTTCTCTCGATCCAACCAGGGGCAAAGGTCAGCGGGGAAGGCGGCGGGTCGCCTTCGTTCCATCGCTCTTCCTCGCTCACGGCAGACTGCCAGGCCGTAAGGCGGGGTTCCCTCCTTCTTCGAACTGTTCTCCTACTGACCTGTCCATCGTGGACCATCTGCTCATCGTTTTGCAGACGGTCATTTGCACGGCCAAACGAACCGAATTGCATGCTTTTATTGGGTGGTCAACCACTAGGACGGACTACATCATTGATAGGGAAGGAATTAAGGGACCGCATTTCCTTTCGTTTCGTTTGCTCGCAAGACGCCGAGGATGCTGCTGAGTGAGACGCGCATTAATTCGATGGGAACGGGTGCTTGTTTCAACAGAAAGGTCCGAATTCACGTCGTTCTCTGAATGGTTGGTTTCGAAGTCGTAGTCGGCGTTCCCATTCCTAGCGGTTGTGTTGCTTTGTGCACAGCGAAAAGTCGAAAGTTGAACGTTGTGGCCGCCGTGCTGCTGCCGGTCGTCGACCACGAGCAAGAACGCAGAACGACTAGGCGGGAGCGACAGCGGAGGACGAAAATGAGCCGGCCGCTTCTCTGCCGCCGCTTTTGCGCACGTCGTGGAATGGAGGATTGCGCAAGGGCGAAACGAATAAGCAGAGTGTTGATTCGATCGTGACGCAACAGCCGCCGGAAAGGCGGGAGAGCGAGCGGCGAGTCCTCATTTCTGCCGCTCGCTCGCCCTCCGGTCGGCGGTCGCTCGGCTCTCCGCTCTGCTTCTTCCTGCTGCTGCCGGCGGTTTGCGATCAGCTGTTCTGTCGCTTCGGGCCACCACTTGCTTTCTGACACTTGCGGCTGCACGCAGGACATCGGAACAAGTCCGCTCGTTTCGCGCCGTTCGCCCCTTCGAATTCTCTGCCGACCGTTCTGTTGAGTGAGTCCCTTTTTGTTCACGCCTTCAAACGGGACCTTGTCGTTTCAGATGGGCGCTTCCGTTCTCTTGATCGATGCGTGTGTGGATCTGGTCGATCCGAAGGTCCAAGGAACCCACTGCCGTCCGCCTCTTCGTTTGCGTGAGTCGTCCGTCTTCAACACGAGAAATAATCGGTCGTTCATCGTTTCAGACGGCCTCGCTGGATCGAACGCTTGCGACGAGCACGTGGAACCGCTGGCAAGAATCCTCACCGCTCACTCGTGCCGTTCGTCTCTCCGGATTCTCTTTGCTCTCTTGTTTGGTGAGTGCAGTCCGGTCGAATCGAAAGTGGACACGACTGCCTTTCTGTTTCAAACCGCCCGTAAGACGCCTCGCTCTTCCGATCGGTCGATTGCGGCTGCCTGTGGTCTTCCAGTTCAATCTACAGCAAGAACTCACTGCTTTCCGTTCGAATCCGTGCGAACTGCGGCGCGGACTTCTGCCAAGCGTATGTGAGTTCTATTTCTCCGATCTAACCATTTCACTCCTCTCCTTTCAGTTCTTTCTACTGCGTCTTCTGCTCACTTATTGAATGCGGTCAACCATCTCGCACTTCATCAAGAAGCAGCGACGGTTCCTGTTGATTTGGGACAAGTCGCTCGACAAGATCCCAAGTCCACTCGCTGCTCAAACGAGCACACATGTTGGTGAGTCGTCCCGCTCGTGCTCGTTCGTTTCATCACGCTTTGCAGCGCACCATTAGACACTGTTGAATGGCTCTGGGATCCTGACCAAGACGACGAACGAACCGCCGCACCGGTCGGAGAAAATCGGCTGGTTTTTGTGCTGAACGTTCAGCTGGGCGATCGGCGAGGAGACGCTACCGAGGGGTGAGTTCTGCTCCGCTCTCGGGGGACTTGCCCGTTCATCCATCTTCCTTTCAGCCCTCCGCTCCTTACCGGCTTGTGAACGATCGGTCCAACCGCGCTCGAGCTCTCCGATGTGCGAGTGAGTCTCTCGTCCGACCTTCTGCTCACCACTACATCCTTGATTAGAAGGCTTGATCGCAAACTGTGGTCCGAAGTGGATGTGTGAAGTGGAGCGCGTTTCGCGCACAAGTTTCGTTCCTCTCTTCTCCGACAGCTGCGCGCTCCGAATGCCACCCAGGCCAAGAAGGACGTTGGCTCTGTGCGGTTGTCCTTGAGTTCTGCGGCTGAGGTTGTTGTTTGGTTGAATAAACACGAGACGCCTGTGTTTGAATCGGCCAGAAGACGATGAGATTCAGTAAACACGAGCATTCGTTCACCCACCCGCCTCTTCTAACCACCCGCTCTTTTTTCAACGCGTCTCGCTAATGGGCGACCTCCCACACGGCGAGGATGCGTTTAGAGGTCGGCCGGTCGGCTCGCTCTGCAGTCGACGTGGGCGGCTCGACGAACTGGACCGCTCGCTGCCGAACGCAATCGACGGCAACGCCCGCGGTCACTCGAACGCGGCGGGCGGATGAGCGCCGGTTTTCTTGTTTTTGCTGACTGCTTCGTTTTCAGGCGGCGATCGCCATGGCCGAGGGGCAGAGAACAACGGCATGGTCGTTGATAGACGGCTCGAATTCCATAAAGAAAACGCGTTTCCCGCGTTCGTGCCCGTTTCCGATCGGCTCGGCTTCAGGGCCGAATTTCCGCACGAAAGCTGGGGCGAACCGACGGTCTCTGCCGTCGACTACTTGCTGCACGAGACGCGGTCGGTTTCATGCCAAGACTCCCGGACAGCCGTTCTTTGCAGAATTTTGGAGCCGGTGGAATCGCTGGTTTCCGCGTGCTGTTTGTCGGGCCTTTTTGCTGCCCATTGCCCGTCGAGCTTTCTGCCGCTCACCGAAGTCTCGGAGTCTTCTTCGTTACGATCGTTTGCGATTTGGAAGAGAGTGACGATGAGACGTACAAGCGAGTCCTGTTGGTGGATTTGGACTTCGAAGCCGCCACTTACTCGGTTCGTCTGCCGAAGGAGGGGGATGCGATGAAAGTGGACGGCCATCGCCCGCTGCGGGTGGCTTCAAACGAGCGTTTGGTGATGCTGATGGACCGCAGGATCGATTCTTATAGTTTCTACGAGTTTGACGAGCAGTTCAGCTCGATTCGCGCGAGAGCCGCAATGCCCGCACTGTGGGGCGTTAACGAGCCGGATTTACACCTCTCTGCCGACCATGTTTACTTCTTCGACTGCGGCGGCTATTTGGGCAGCTGGAAGGAACTGCTCCGAACCATGACCACCCTGCATTCCGTTGATATGCGAAGCGACAAACGGGACCTGGAGCGTGTGAGCGCGCCCCCGGGATCGCTGAGACTCGCCGTGAAACAACGCGCGCGTTTCCAACGGGGTCGCTTCAACGGCCGCTGGTCGGACGCCCATTTCTACGCCCACCTCATGCTGCGTTACACCAAAAACGAAAGAAATTGTAAGTGATCCAATAAGCCACCGTACTCTGAACCATTTAGTCGCAACAACCGTGCTTGAGCGCTTTCTCTGCCGTTTCGATTTTGCGTCCCGTTCGTGGTGTCAAATCGTCGTCCGCATTCACCTTCCCGTTCACATCCCTCCGTTTTGACAGCTCGAATGCACATCAAACCAAAACGAAAGTCGACTGAACTTTCGGGTAACTCAAGATCGTGGACCAGAGAACAATGATGGACGTCACTGTTCTTCGATCCTTGTGTAAACTTTCCTTTTCCACTTCAACACCCACCTCCCGCTTGCAGAAAGCCGCTCCGCCTGCACCAACTGGCCGTGGAGTCGCTCGCCGCGGCCGCGCGTTCGGCGAGCGCCGAGGAGCGCCGCCGCATGCCGCCCTTCGTCCGCCGCCTTTTTTTGTGTTGAACCGCGTGCATTGGGCGACTGAAAGAGATTTCTTTTGGATGTTTTCTTTTGTGTCTTGTTTTGCTGAATAAACCAATCGAGGAGTGATTCGTGTCCTCTACAGCTCACAAACACTTGATCGTTTTATTGCAAGCAGAAGCATGTGTCAAACAAAGACACTCGATCAGTTCACTGCGGGCTCCTCGGTGGGCGGCGGGATCACCTCCAGCAGGCTGATCGCTTGGTTGTCGATGTCCATCTTGATGCACCTGCACACAGGTAGAAAGATTCTTGTTGTTGGCCACTTCGCTCGTTCGAATCACCAGAGATTGTGGAAGACGTAGCCGAAAACGTAGTCCGTTGTTTCGTCGTCCGAAATGAAGGCGCTCAACGCGCACCGCCCGTCCGAAAGCAGCAAATCGACCACGTACGCGGAGGAGGGGATCGCGTACGGGCGGCCGCCGATCGTGAACGTCCAGTCGGACATGGAGGTCTTCAGATTGCACGGAACGGTGTAGCGGAAGTGCGCGTAGTCGTAGGTGGGTTGCACGTCGGCGAGGATCGCCAGGAGCGGATCGAACGGCAGGAGGACGTTCGGCACTCCGGTGTCCACTTTCGCGTAGCCCCGCCGGCGTGTTGCTCCCGGCGGTAGGTGAACAAATCGACGATGAAGGCGAGAGAACGCGTCTCCGCCAACCACGCCAACGGGTACGTGTTCTCGGCAGTGGGCTCTGCACACAACCCGTCCAAACAGTGCCCGAAGCTGCAGCAAACGAATTGATAGATGGAGTTGCATTCGACTTCCGCCGTGTAGCCCGTGTAGTCGCGTCCCCACTCTAAACGAAGGCCTAAGAAGAAGTGGGTGGAGGAAACAAACGAGGGTCGTTGAACACCTCCAACCAAGCGCAGTAGTAGCGCTCGGTGTCGTGGAATTCTTGGAAGAAATTGATGATCGCCGACGAGTTCTCGTTCGGAATGTCCGCATCGGCCGGGTCCCTAAGCAACCCGTTAGAGCACTTCTTTGCGCACACACCAGCTCATGCCCAGCACACCGTCGGGCATCGTCGGGTACGCCGAGTAGGGATTAATGATTTCATTCACGACTCCTAAAGCAAAGCCTTAATTGTCTACTTCTTGTGTCCTGCTCACCGAATCGTTGTGTCGTGTTTCCATAGACGCCGAAACCAAAAAGCTGAAGAAAGTAGGCGGTAAATGAGTTATTAGAAATGTTTAAGGATCTTTACTGAACGTTTTAAGCTACGTTTTGTCTAAGAAGTGGGGCTAAGCGGTCGCTACAAATCGCCCGACAACAAGAAGAGCTAACTAACCCCAACAACGTCAGTGTAGGCCGTTCCGTAGGCTTTGAGGACCCCGATGAACGCGTAGTAGTCGCCGTTCTTCTGACGATGAGCGATCGAAGACTGAGCCGGATTAAAGGATTGATTGGCAGCGAGACCGGGGTAGTCCCGGCCCAACACAAAGATGGCCTCCGATCCGCTCTCGCACGAAACCCAGTAGTAGGCGGCTGAAACAAATCGATGGAAACAGAGTGGGCAATAAGCGGCTTACGGGGCGTCCCAATAGTGATCAAGGCGTACACGGCTTCGTCCGGATAGCTTGGGACGTAGCTCTGAACCGGGAAGTAAAGAACTAAACATCTCTTTACGTTCTTTTGCTCACCTGGTGGATCTTCCGCATTCGCGCGTGGTACTCCCGAAGGTCGTCGGCCAGTCATCGTCGTTGCTTCGTCCGCAAAATCGACGGTTCTCTGTAGAAATGCGCTTGGACGGCGACCACGGAGAGAAAAAGGAAGAAAGTGAGCGAGAGTTTCATTTCGTCGTGGAAATGAGACGTTCCATTCGTCTTTTTATTGTGCAAAGGCGTGTGCTTCCGTCATGCTCATAATGCCGCTATCCAAGGGCGTATCGATTCAACTAACCGTTAATGAATAAAGAAAAGCATTAGGTGATCGTTAAACTACGCTCCTCTTTTACTTAGAGCTTACCGATGCCTGCGGAATCACCTGTCGTCCACTTGGTTCTCCGCGGAAACAACTGATAAACGGTTGGAACTCCTTACCGACGTCCATCCGTGGAGTAGAGGTTGTGATCGGGGCGTAGTCAACGGCATTCCGTTCCACAAGTGGCGAGCAGGCAGAAGACAAGGCCGCATGCAAGTGGACGAATAGGCAGCTTTGTTGAAATGTTTCTTTAGCGACTTCTAGTGGATGAACCAGCGGCAATCCTTGCATGTTGCCGCGCATGTTTCGGTTTCCGTCTGTTGACAAACTCCCTGGCAATGTTCATTTCAATGGCGAGCACCAGGAGGCAGTCGACAGATGGACGGCGCGGTGGTGAACGCAGAAGGCGATTGAAACGAAGAACCGAGCAAAAAGAAGTGGGCACACAGGAGCGGCGACCTACGATCACCTCGCTCGCTCTCGCCGTCCAACAGCCGCTCGCCCACCAGCCGGTCCACGGATCGCCGGGCGGCTTCGACGAGCTATCGCTCGAGCGGGGTGAATCCTCTTGTTGGGTGCAGTCAGCGGGGGATTCTTTCGTTTTTCTTTGTCGGGCGGCGGGGGACTGAATAGCGACACAATCAAACGTCGTATGCGTGATCCACTTTGTTGTGGTGAAACTCGAATTCAAACAAGGTGGCGGCGCAAAAGGTGCGCGTTTAAACGACGCTGCTTTGACCACTCGCTCTGCTTTGTGCGAACAAATCGATGACCTCTCGTCTTGTTGGTCCACCCACTTTCGGATCAAAGGTCGAAGGAGAAGGTCAGTGAGTGAGCGAGCGAACAACCGAGCAGTTGGCAGGGCGGGGAGCAAGCACTCGGGTTCGTGCGTTCGAACGTCGCTCTCATTCGGTTTTCGCGCTGGGGTCGCCGCTGCCCGCACTCGTCGATCGCGCCTTTTTTACACTCGGCAATCCTTTCGGTTTCAGCCTCTTCAATCGCGATGTCTTCAACGACCGCAAAGCATCGGGAGCTCGTTAAATTCATTAGAGTTTTGTGGAGCTATCCGCCGTGTGATGGAAACTGTTCGCCCTGGACGAGTGCTGCCTTTTCGTTGGGCGGACTTCGTGGTGTCCGCTTCCGACTCTTCTGTGCGCCCACGAAATACAACTTCTGCGAGTACGGGATCGTCTGCTCTCAGCTGTCGATGAAGGGACGCGCGAACGTTCGGCTGCACTACCGCGTGTGGTTCGAACGAAACGCGGAGAATTCGGTGCGTTCATTCACGCAAAAGAACCCCTGTAAGTGAACGAAAGGATTGCAGAAAAAGACGCGACGTTCGGAGCGGTCGACCAACGCGGCTGCAACAGACGCCATTGGCCCGGCCTTCAAAACTACGCCGACAAATCCTCGTTGTTTCTCTGTTGCAAGGTCGAGTGTTTGGAGCTGGACAAAAGCGAGCTGCTCTTCGCCCGGGGCGAGGCTGCGCAGCGGCGTGTGTTGCGAAACTTCGGCGCGTTGCTGGGCAACGAGGCGTTCGCGGACGTCGAGCTGCACGCGGATGGACGTGTCTTCAAGGCGAGTCCTCCGTTCACAATCGGTTGAATCTTCTTCTCTGCAGGCGCACAAGCTCGTTCTCGTCGCGCAGTCGGACTACTTTCGGCCGATGTTCACGCACGACACGCGGGAGAAGCGGACGGGCGTCGTCGAGGTCGAGCACTTCGCAGCGGCGGTCGTCGAGAAGATCCTCCGTTTCGTCTATTCGGGCACAGTGGAGGGCTTGAGGGCGTGCGCTCGCGATCTCCTACCCGCCGCCGACTTCTACCAGTTGGGGGCTCTACAAGTGAGTTCCGTCCGCTCACTCGCCCGCTCATCTTTTTTAGGAGATGTGCGTCGCGTCGATTCTGAGCACCGTTTCTGTGGACAGCGTGCTCGACGACCTCCGCCTCGCCTTCCGCCTCGGCCATCTCGTCGAATTCAAATGCCAGCTGTTGGAGTCGGCAAAGCAGCACGTGGACGAGGTTCGCAAGCTGCCCCAATGGGAGGAGTTCGAGGGCGAGAATCCGGAAATCGTCGACGAGATCACGACTACCCGCTTCTCCTAAGCGTTTTCTGTTGTTGTGCGTGGAACAAATAAAATTCATGAAATGAACTGACCAGTTTGTTTGCTTCTCTCGGACGCTCCCCGTAATCATTGGCCGTAAGAAACGCTCGTAGCGAGAAGTTTATTGCCCGACAACACGGAGAAGAAAGTGTCAACCGATGGAAGGGAGACTTACACGAGTAGAGCTATTTATGGACTTCATCGTCCTAACCGGCGCAAGTGCCTCGACTGAAGCGACAGACGAGTGGATTGAAAGACGAACAAACCGTTCTGCTGCTGGACGGAGGCGCTTCTTCGTGCTCCTTGTTGCCGCTCCGTCTTCTTTGAAACGAGCGGTCCGTCGGCAAACGGGACGTCGACGAGCACCAGGCGAGATGAGAGTCGCTTCCCCTTTTTTTCAATCTTTCGCTCTTGCCGCCTGCTCGTGACCGTCTGCTTCTTTCTGGTCGGCAGCGTCGTGTGCTCCTGCCTCAAGAAGAAGCGCAAGGTCAAATCGAGCAGCTCGTAGCTTTTCAGTTCTTGTTTTTGTAGCCGAACTCAATTGTAAATTGGAGCGGACTGGATTGCATGCCTTTATTGTGCGAATGTCAACTACAAACGATCAAAACATCGATATAAGAGGAAGGAAGAAAGGGAAGCTGCCAACACAGCTCCGAAGGAGCCGGCGAGAGCGCAGCACTCAACTCGCCTCTTCACGGGAACATTTTAGCGCGCATTTTGCACAAAGAGGAAATCGTAAACGAATTGGATCGTTTCGAGCAGAGGCGCGTCTTTCTCGCGGAAAGCCGTTTGTATGGCTGCGGCGTCAGTCCAGTCGGGGTGGCCGGCCAAAACGCAGTTCAGAGCGTACCAACGAAGTCGCGCGACCTGATTTAACACGTACGCCATGAACAGGGCTTTCGCGTTGTTCTCGGACCACGTGGAGAGCCGCGTGGCGAGAGCTGGAAGGCAGTACGCGGGCTCGATTGTGTTGGACAAGAAAAAGTGAAAAACGTTGTTCAGCGCATCGTACTTCGATTTGCCGACCAGTTTTTTGTCCTCCAAAACCTGGAGGCACAAGTCGTTGGCCACGCGAGACGCGTTTTGAAGGCTCAGCGAAGCGAACCCGAACCGAATCATCGTCTGCCTAAATTCAATCACTGCTTTCCTGTACGCATCGGTCTCCTCTTGAACCGACGAGTAAACGCAGCGGAAGAAGCCGTTCGCCACTTGGTCGATTTTCTCGAAATCGCGGAAGGAATTGCTGCCGCATTCTTCCTTCATGCGCGACCGGAACTTGTCGACCGGCTCGGGACTAAGACGGAGGTTTGTTTTACAAACGTCCTTGTACCGAACCATGTCGCCATCCGTATCAGGTGAGGCGGACATGAAGAAAGACAGACTCATCATTGCGGTTGCCATCCGCTCGTCCACCTCTTTTTGGTTCGTTCGGACGTAATCGGTCATGCCAGAAAGATCCAAAAGAGTGCTGCTCGAATCCGCAATTCTCGCAAACTTTTGCTCCCATGCAACGCGCAATTGGTCGATGCAAACGATGTCTTCCGTGGTTCGGTTTGCGCGCACTTGGAACGTCCGATCCAACACGCCGCCCACAGCCACGATGCCGGGAACGGCTGCCACGAGTTCTTCGCTCACTTTTACCGCGTCTTTTGCCAATTCGACGGCATTGTCGAAAGAAGTCGGCGCGATGAATCGATCGAGAAAGGCCGTGATTTCGGTGAAATTTTGGTCGCAAGTTGGAAGAGGATCGGCCGAAATGGAAGTGGCGAACAACAGGAAGAAAAGTATGCACCGTACGCCAATCATTTCAGTTCAAAACCCAACGCGGAGCAAAACTCAACGGAACCTCGGTGGCACGAAGTGACGACGGTGTCGTTGGCTATGGACTAATTCGAAACGAACTGCAAGAAGCTCGGTTTATCGAGTTCGTCTTGCAAAAAACACTCACCGCTACAGGGAAGCCAGAGGACGCAGCGCTTGATTGGCAATCAGTCGGCTCAATAGATGAGTCCCACCAGATCTTCACGGCTCATCCAAACTGCCAACCGTTTCGTTCTCGAAATGACCGCAACGAGAAGGCGCTCGGTAGAAACCGGCAATCGATCGAAGCGGACTGCCGGCTGCAAGGAAGAAGCGATCGGGTGCGCGCGAAAAAGAAACGTCCACTTACTCTGGCTACCCGCTGCCGAAGTCCCGTCCACCGAAGAAGAACCCTTCGACGTGTTCGCGAGAGAAGCCGAATTGGATTGAAAAGATGAATCTGTTTGCTTAAATGCCCCTTCATAGCCCCAAAGATGGTCGCAATTCAAAGCGCCCCGCCCTTTCTGTAATCAATTCGTTGATTCGACTAAGCCGCTAATCGATGCGCTGGGAAAAAACGACCGGCCGAAGGAGATCAGGTGACCGCATTTCCATTTCGTCCCGCTCGCTCACAAGACAGCGAGGAATGTTGATCGAATCGACAAGAATTGGGGTCGATTATTCGGTGGGAACGGGCGCTTGTTCGTGACAAAACGGCAAGGATTCCAGTCGTTCTTCGAATGTTGGTGTGAGATCGACGGGGGCTTCTTTCAGCTCGCCACTCCTTGCAGAGCCGTGGAGAGACGGAAGAGTGGTTGCAAGGCGCGGAGAAGACGAATTAAAACGAGGAGAAGCGGCAGCCACCTTTTAGTGAAGAGTTTCCGATTAGTCTTTTTCTGCTCGACATTCCGTCCATTGCTCACGAGTTTATTCCGCCTTTCGTACAGGTGGCTTGTCGGCTGGTCGACCGTGCCCGCCCATAAGGACACAATGAAGGAAGAAGGGGCGGAAGATCAATGCGGGTGCAGTCCGGAGGTTCCATCCATCCGCCTCGACGGCCATCAGTCGACTTGCTTCGGATTCCAGCGGCCTCTCACTACGAACAAATCGGTGGACACGCGAGAGAATGCGGAACTCACAAATCGACAAAAGAACGGACCCGTCTTGGCCAGGTGCTCGGTAGCGCACCCACGAGTGAGCAGACTGCGAGAAGACGAGAGGGCTCTCAGTGAAGCGAAAAGAACTCATAAACAAACAAAAGGAGAAATCGTGTCGGTACGCCGTCCGCTTGCGCGCAACTCGCCCATCCGATCCTTTCCTGCACAACGAATGAATTGGTGGAACAAACAGATTGGAGTAAGCTTCTGTCCACAACGCTCACCCGCAATCTCCTCTCCAGTAAGCCTGAAGCTTGTTGCTCTTGAACGACTGGGGGCACGTCCTCCGCAAGTGACGCCGCAATCCATTCGCAAGGGGAAGAGGTGGGAGAAAGGCGACCATGCTGAAACGAAGACGAAGAATTCGAGGCAAAGGAAAAGGAAACTCGCCTCAAACTCCCAGCAGAAGAGTTTCCTTGCGACTCCTCGTAGGGAACGACCGCAGCTTCCCGCCGGCGATCACCCCAGCGACTGCGGAGCGACTGCAACGACGATTCGTCTGCAAAGCGCGTCGATTGAGCGGAAGAGGAGGGATGAAAGGAACTCACTCGAACTCAAAAGAAGCTCCCGTTCCGCTTCCTTCGGCCGATCGCTCCGCTCCGTCGTTTAAACGGAAGCGTGCTTGAGAGTCCCGCTGCTTCGCCTTCGCAACTGAGTCCGCAATCCATTTGCGTCTTTCGAAAGCGACGAAAGCCGACGATCGTCGTCGAACAGGCCAGTGAGTGGTGCTCTCTGCGGCTGAAGTGGCCTGAAAGTGCGAAGAAGACGTGAACATCTGCCGATTGCTGCCGACGAGTGGACTCACCGTGCGGATGGCCGGGTGGAGAATCCGAAGAGATGGAGGGCGCGGGCAGGGACGAGCAGGAAGAACTTGGAGGAGCTTCTTCTTTTGGTCCCCACTTCCACAAGGAGCAACAGCCGAGCAGCCGCCCGTTCGACGACCGAAAGGAATGAATGCGGAGAGCAGGGACCGAACGGGAATGCGGAAACGAGCGGGAAACAGCGACCCGCTGCCCTTTATACCCGGCCGGATTACGCCACGATTGGAAGCCACGATTCGTCTCGTCGATTAATCCGACGGCCGTTTGAGTCGATTCCGCTAGCTGGCGGTTGCTCGTGGCCGCGGTGGATCACGCGAGCGCTCGTGAGTCATCGCTTCTTGCTTCTCTTTTCGCTAATTTATTCTCCGACCATCCGCTTGATCGATTGCGAGCGAGAAGCAAGTGGCGGCCGGGCGGAAGCGCGTGAACGCCGCAAGCGAGTGGCCGGAAGCGAAGAGCAGACGAGATCACGGGTTTATTGTTTGAGCGTTGCCGATCGTTTGCGCGTGCTCTGTTTTGGATTTATTCTCGAGAGATCCGCAGTCAATTGATTGCAGCATCAATGGAAGTCGTGTCCCTACCGCTCATTTTCCGTTTGCGCCTTCCGCCTCGTTCTTTTCGACGGCCACTCCGACCAAAATGGAGGGCGCACAAGCGGCCGGCCGAGCGGCCGAACTCGACGAAACGGACGCGTAAACACGCCCGAACAGCCGCAAACAAGACGGGCAGGAGGGAGGGAGAGAGGAGTGCGTCCGATCGGACGTCTGGGAACGCGGCCGCCCGCTCGCCGTTCACTCCGCAACGGACGGGCGGGCGGCGAGTCGAATGTTTGGCAAACGGGCGCCCCGTTCGCCGCCGCGTCCTTCCGCTCGCTCCCTCGCGCTTCGATTTCGGACGGCCGTCTGCTTGAGCATTGGAATGCGTACGTGCGCCGATTGCGGTCGCCGACCATTGGAAAGGGCGTCGTTTGGACGGCGATCTCCTCCTTGTCGCTTGCTCGTTGACTTGCTTTCGGAACGCCGAGTCATCCATTCGTTTAGGTAGTTTGAGGGATGATTGCGAGAACTCGCGAATTGATTCGTTGTTTCTCTTGCCTTCTTGTGATCGCATCACTTGGAATCCATTCTTCGATTGCGCCATATAATCTTCCGATTTCTCCCTCATTTCCAGTCCCCAGTACGCAATGGAAGCGCGAGTCCCCGGTGCGCAACCGCGTGCTCCCGCCCAGCCGCAGCGTCACAAGCCGCGCGTCGAGGAACGGAACGTGAGTTCTCCTCTTGCCTCCACCCACTCAATTCTTGTGGTTGCAGGCGATCTACTCGTGCCTTCTGTGCGGCCAGAAGACGTCCAACTTCTGGCGCCTCTGCCTGCACGAGGACGAGCACAAAGCGCGAGGGGAGTGGGGGCGGCCGGCCGGCTTCGCGTGCGGCGTGTGTCCCGCCCGCTTCCTCACGCCCAAGGAGCGCGACGAACATCGACCGGAGTGCGCGCGCTCGGAGCTCGAAGTGGACGTCGGCGGCGAGTCGCCGATCGAACTGCAGGCCGTGCAGCCGGCGGTCCACCCGCAACACTTCTCGTTCAATGCGCACCAGGTTCGTTCTGTTGGTTTGTTGGGCGAAGAGTTGACGAGAGAGCGGGGATTCTACAAGATTGGTTGAAAGGCCGTCTACGGGTTGTTCTCATGCTGTCGTCGAAGAAGAGCATCCACGAACTTCATTCCATCTAGTTCGTTCCTCCTCTCATCGCTCTTCGTTTCAGCCCGCGTTCCCGCAGAACCTCCAGCAACAGTCGCCGCTGGGGCCCGCGGAGTTGAGCGCCGCCTTCCCCCAGCTGTTCCCCGCGTTCCCGCTGCCGCCGACCGACGCCGCTGCCATCCGCCAGGCGGAAATCGCGTTCGAAGCGAGCGAGCGTCAATTCGCAATCCCGGTGACACCCACCATTTCGACCGGCTCGTCGAGCTCAGGGCTGGACGTGGAACTCGAGGAAATCCTCAAGAAGATCGAGGCGGAGCGCGAGGACACGTACGACGCGCGCTGAAGCTGGAGGTGAGTTCTTTCGACGATTTTGGTGGGCTAGTGAAGGGGTGGGATGAACGAAGGGATTAGCCATCTTATAGCACGCTAACCACATCATTTCAGGCGTCTCGAATCCGTGACCTTCCCAGCGCGAGTGGAATCGAGTGTTTTTGATTCGATTGATGTCCCCTTGCTGTTTGTTTGTTGTCAATCGTTGATTGTTGGGAGTGTTTACTTTCGTAGCTGGTAATAAACTTCTCGTTTGTTTATTGGCCTGTCAGTTCCTGCCTTAAACACGGAACGATCTCTCGCCCGTGAACGTGGGGCAGTAGGCGTCGCGGAAGGGATTGCTGACCACATAGAAGCCGGCTCTTTGGCCGCCGCTCGTCTGCTGATCGAAACCAGTCGACCCAGGACCTTCGCCGAGTTGAGTCGCGGCTTTGTGGCCTCGCTCACCGTCTGCGCGGCCGGATCGCTTCCAATGCGGACCGCGTGTCCCTTTCCTGCCCCCTTCGTTCACCCTACATCATAACAACGGGGGGTTGCTTTCGATCATGCGAACTCCGCCATCCGCTACCACATCGTTTAGACAACCGAAAGGAGTAGCGGCTTAGCGCCTTCCGTTTGTTTCTAATCGAAGTCGTCGATTGATCGCTATCTGTTCGAATGTTGTCGCTTGCCGAATGTCGTTGGCTAAAGCGAAGATGTGCACGCTCTTCTTTTCGGTTGATGGTGTGCGAGCTTGATTGTTGGCTTCAAAGCGTCAGCCGAAAGAAACAAACGAGCAAACAGAACCACCGAAGGTATCCGCAGGAAGAGAAGAAATACGAACAGAAGAGGGCGGCTAATTGTAAGGAAGAGCGTCTCGCTTCCCGCAAAGCAGCGAGTCGTGTGTTTCGTGTGGGTTGCGTCTCC